>JAZGTJ010001945.1:0-47701 GCA_036877575.1 Botia almorhae
GTAACCTATCATGGCTGACATAACACTTCATTCACTTCTCACAATGTCATTCTACCCCAGCAGTTTACTCCACTTCACACTTAGACAGCAGTTGCAGTTCACAGTTTCCAGGAGGACACTCCCTCTGTGATCCTGATTCACACCTGCACTGAAGTGAGGCCCACAGCTATTTAGGGCTTGCTTAATGTCATGATGTACGATGTTATTTCCACATCTTATTGAGTGGCACAATGTATTTAAATGATAAATGGGTTTAAAACTGTATTCTGTAGAAGGAACAGCAACAGAAAAGTAATTAAGAAAAGTCAGACAGGAAACCTGTTATTCCCTATAACTCCTCCATTACTTGTTATATAATGGTTCATATAACAGTTGGTTCTCTGATTTTATTAGCCTAGCAGAACTTTAACAATGCTGCTATTTGGTTTAACATCTAGAGTATTATCCTTCAAGGGGAAAGGGGAGTTGTGGCCTACTGGTTAGTGAGTCGGACTTGTAATCAGAAGGTTGCTGGTTCGATTCCAGCGCTGGGGGGTAGCAACTGAAGTGCCCTTGAGCAAGGCACCTAAACCCTGATTGCTCCGCAGTAGTGTGCTGCCCATTGCTCTGCGTGTGCGTGTGTCTGTGTGTTCACTCCTCCACGGTCACTTTTCGGGTATGGAAAGTGACAAATAGGTCACTTTCACATCACTGGGATGTTTCACTGTTTGTATTGCTCAGCTCGGTCTGTATATGTGGCATGCAGGAGAGCAGAGTTGTGTGATTTTGCCTGGAGCAAGGAACAGGTTTCTTGAAAGCCTGAGCATCTATGTTTTTCTCTCATTCCAGGATAGCTTGGAGCAGGGCTTCTTTTAACAGTCAGTGTTGAAGTGATAAGGGAGTGGGAAAAGGAAAATCCAGAGTGGAGTTGGAGCAGAGTGATTACAAAATGCTAAGAGCCGAAATGGGCAGTTGCTTTCCAAGCCTTAATGCTTGGGCTTTATGGCCATTTTGATCATTGTGGAAAAATACATATGTTATATATCTAAACTAACCGAAAGATGTCTGAAATGCACTAACATTAACTGTTACAGAGGGTAAAGGAAATATTATTGCAGTTATTCTATTGTACTGAATATCAGCACACTAGCTGCTGCACTCAGTACAACAGCTTGTTTGATGCTCCTCATGGCTCATGATACTGAACTTTTGAAAAATGTGTTTTGTATCTTTATTGGCGCAACTCACTGAATCAAATTCCCAATTGGTGCCAATGCAACTAAATCATTTTAATTCAGTCTTCAGTCAATTTATCTTCTGGTTTTCTTAGTGTATGAGACCATCAAAGCTTACCATGCAAGAGTTGTTGCTAAAGGTTTAATGATTGGCTGGTTCACATCAAGAGCTTGATGGAGAAGAACTCAGACTCGTGCTTACAGACACTGCCTCTCCATTGAAGGTCTTTGAAGGACTTATAATCGAAGTTGTTTACCCATAGAGACTCCATGTTTATCTCTGTCCCATCCATTATTTACTCAGCCTGAGCTATAGATCTTCTGCCCTGGGGAAACATGAGCTGTTCGTTGAGTTGGGCTTGACTGATGAGTCTACATTTATTATCATCAGCATAACTAATAAAGGGAAGGGCGCTCTGATGATGACTGTGGGTAATGGAGCTCCATTTGTCTGGTAATGAATTGTTGCCATTGATTTGCAGCTCCATGGAGAACGAGGCTTTAGATTATTTGTGCAGGACTGGGACTCAAGGAACGTGGTGATTTAAACAGTGGTAGTGATGTAGATCTGTGTTTGTGTCTGCATGTCCCAAGGGAGACGGTTTGAAGGCTTCTGTCTAAGATCAGAAACCTTAGAGAAACATGGTGTAACTGTATGTAGATGGGTACATAAAACAGATCCCAGCCTTTCAACCACTCTGTATGTGTATTGACACTTTCATAACAAGTTGACTGTTTGATATGGTTTGGACCAATATGGTTTAGACTCTAGAAAGACATCTCAAAGGAAAATTATTATATATAAAATTATGAATATTGTAACACAGGTTTCTCTTTCACAGCTTAATGAAGTTCTCAGTAATGATTTATTTACATTTTCCTAGTGTTTCTATAAAAAAGACTGATGGTCTACAGTAAGGCTTTGATTTACTGTACTAAAGGTTTGCATGTATAAAACACTTGCAAACATAATAACACAATAAAAGTCTCCAAATTGGTTTGTATAATAATGTTCAAAATAAAAATGTGTCAGGATGTTAAAAAAAACATGTAATAGCTGAAATCATGCCTTACTTTGTCAGATTGGCAGCAAAGCTATCAAACCTTAAAATGATAGACACAAGCAAAAGTAGCTTTTTCTCAGGATTAAAGAGTGGAGAAAAATGCCTCATTTTGAATAAATACAGAAGGACTGTCCATTTTCCCTATTCATTTCTACATTTACAGGCATTGCTGTTAAGGATTGACAGATTACCCTTAAATTACACAGATATCTCTGCCTTCAGTTTGCGTGTGTCTGTGTTTGTCTTCTGCCATTGTTGTTTCTATATCAGAATCAGTGATAGAAAGACTGAGAAATTGTTTACACAAAATTGATGTTGAAATGTAAAGAAAGAAACAGCACACAAATTAAAGACCACAATGAGAAGGTATATTTTATCCCCTAAATTCAAAATACCTAAACCTCTCTGGCATACTCTGCTGGCTTAATAATACATGATTGAGGCCAGTTTGGACCTTCCGTGTGCATCTTTGTTAATATTCCCCATATTTAGAATTCTATGGAGTATCGCATAAACAGAACAGCACAACCAGTAAATAAAGTAAATAAAGAACTTGCAAAAGTGCCACACATTATCTGCTATGTTTTGTTATCCTCTTACTTAGCTTGTACACAGACATAGGTTGACACACACACACACACACACGTGAACACACAGTAGCCGCAAGATAACAGCTGTGACAATGTGTGATAAAACATACACTGTTTACAGCCTGTGGTAATCCTGATAGCCCCACTAAGCAATGCTGAAATCCCTGCTGATCTGGTGTGACCGGACCGCTGGCTCGCTCTCTCTTCATTAATGACAAGTTTGAGTGCATCTGCTTTGTGGACCTGTGTGTTCAGGTCGGGGGTTGTTTTTTGCCCCACTGCTGCCCTTGATAACTAGTTTGAGTTGAATTTTTGTAGTTTGTAGTCCCAGCATGATCTCCCTGGCACAGTGGGTTAGCAGGGATCAGATACTATAGGAGTATTAGATAAAAAATTCAGTGTTACGTTTTATTTAATAAATTTAATAAATTTCCTACTGTTTCTCTCATGTTATGTTAATACAGTGTATTCTAGTTCTTACTGGGAATAAGAACTACATTAAGAATATTACATGGAATACATTGTAAGCTATTGGTTAAGGTTCTGGTATGAGTAGCAAATAATGAAAGATTTAAAAATACAAGCTTGATTAGGCTAAAGGTGAACTTGACCTTGACCATGTCTTCTCCCAAATATGTCTTGAAAAGTGGGTGCTGGGGGCTGCAAACTTACATTCAGGTCTGCCTCCATTCTGATATCAAATGCCCAGTTTTTCAGATCCTATCAATTGCTGATAAATAAAATGAGAAAAACAAGAAACAAATGAGGGCGGTGCTTTTTATCTTACTCAGAAATATGTTACATTACTTGAGTAAAATGGGTTCTGTTTCATGTTCATCCTACTGTACACTATTTTTTTAAAGGTTAAAATAGATGAACTGTAACATTTGTTGTAAAGCGTCTGCCAAATGCCTAAATGTAAAACCACAATACCATCAGGTAAAACCCTGGATGACTTTTCATTACAACACTTAGATAAACAGTAGCTGTCATACTGCCACAATTATAATAAAATTTATGTTGATTACATTAAATAAGAAACAGATTATTACGTATCATTTTTTATAGTTACTGCAAAATATTACAGTTGCTACAGTTAATGTTACTGTAGTAAAAAAAACCAGTACTGTATGTTACTGGGTAAGTTTTGGTAAGGACTGTCTCTCTCTCTCTGCACACACACAAATAAAGAGCAGGGAGGAGCAGAGAACTTTGAGCCCTTTTCCAGTCAAAGGCAGTCTTAGCTGGCGTGTGTTCCTATTTTGCTGACTTTACATTTTAATAAGGTGGAGGATTAGCTTAATGTCTGTTTCATCTTCAGCGCTCACAGAGGGGGCAGTTCAATTCTTTTCCATGCGTTGCCATGGCGACAGACTTCCAGCAAGCCTCCAACTGTAATCTCCAGTCAAAATGTTTGCTTTTGTTTCGTTGGCAGAACCTTGTTCACCATGACAGCTTCTCAACTGGTAGCGGGTTTAAAAATCTGCGTCTGTCTGTAAAAGCCTCAGAATTTAGATTTTTATAGAGGCTGCCATTTGGACGCTTAAAGAAGAAAAACGAAATATTTAGGCCACAAATGAATAATTGTGGTCGTGTGTCAGTATTTAAAATTGAGCTGTTTTCTGCCTGGCCCAGAAACACAGACATTTAAAGACAGGTCATTCTCAAATCTTTCTTTGTATATTGACAAACATTGATATTTCAAGAGATACATATTTCTCTTAATGGTAAAACAAACTAAACAAAGACCGGAACAGAAACCAGAAATAAGGAGTAGATGATAGATATTAAACAGCAAACATAAAGGTATTAAGAAGCTTATTATGTGCAAATATTAATTATAATTGGTGTGTGCTGCTTGAAAGCTTGAACCCCATGAGCTGTTCAGAGATTTCTGTTGTTTTACCATATTTCTATTTTATTATCACCTGTTTTTATAAATTAAATGTCAGATGTTTGTTGATCAATTGCATATATTTGTTTGGAGGGAATTTTTTGGGTAGCCTAAAAACTACATGAAAGATACAATTATTGTATGTGCAAAAGTAAGTGAAGCCCCATCTGCATTGGTAAAGTCAAGTGGGTAACCGATTCAGGTGAAACACAAATGGGTGCTTAATTAATCAGTTAAGCAGACCAAACAAATTAGACATTCTTAGGAGTGTGGTTTGGCAACACTGATTAAAAGAGAGAGGAAACCAACCAAACCACTGTAGTGCCAAGGAGTCAAAGAATGCCAAGAGGAAATGAGATATCCAAGGACATCAGGAAGAAGGTGGTGACAGCCCATCAGTCTGGGAAAGGCTATAAGACCATCTTCATGAGATTCCAACTCCATCCACTGTAAAACAAATCATCTACAAATGGAGGGAATTCAACATGAAATGCCTAGAAGTGGACGCCCATCAAAACTATTATCAAGAAGCACCAGAAAAATAATAAATGAAGTAAAGGCCAACCCACACATCACCTGGGGTAAATGTACATGCGTCTACAATCAGACGAAATTTTAACAGACATGACATTTATGGGAGGGTTGCTAGAAAGAAGTCTCTGCTCTCAAAAAAGAACAAAGCTGCCTGTTTCTATGCCAGAGAGCATTTGGACAAACCAGAGGCCTTTTGGAAGTCAATTCTTTGGACAGATAAGTCCAAAATAGATTTATTTGGTCATCATCAAAGCCGCCATGTTTGGAGAAAAGCCAACACTGAATTCCAGGAAAAAAAACTCCTTCCAACAGTGAAGCATGGTGGTGCAAATGTGAAGATCTGGGGCTGCTTTTCTGGCCTAGTCAAAGTCCGGATCTCAATCCAATTGAAATGTTGTGGCTAGACCTGAAGCAGGCGGTACATGCCACATGTCCTTCCAACCTCTCTGGCTGAGTTCTGCAAGGAGGAGTGGGCAAACATCCCCAAAGACAGATGTGAGATACTGGTCTAAAGATGTCTGGTTGAAGTAATGGCTGCAAAAGGAGGTGCCACAAGCTACTAAGAAAAGGGTTCACATACTTCTGCACAAGTCAAATTTTCCATTTTGTTCAATAAATAATGACAATATATATATATATATATATATAGTGTCCATTTTTTGGAGGTCTGCCTCACAAATTGGGTTTTGGATGTACAGTTGATTTAGGTTATTCTATTTTCTTTTACACAAAACCTAACCATGTCTGAAGGGTTCACAAACTTTCAAGGAACACTGTGTTCTCGTTTTGATGTGACACCAATCCTCTGGATTGAGGAGGGCTGAAATCATCTTTAATGTCCTGCCCATATTTATTTGATGTAAAGACAGTTAAGCTGGGCAGCTACTGTAATCCAAATAACACTCCAGCAATCTGTCATATTTTTGTGCTTTACAGTGCAGGACCAGCTGCTTACTGAAGGACTGTATTTGCTACTGAAGATGAATATTTCACACATTCTCCACTTCTTGAAAACCAACAAATCTGGACTCAGCTTCACCATATAAACACAAGCAGATTTACTTGATGAACAAATATTTGTACAGAAAAACACTCTTAGAGAGAAAATGTGCTGTATGTATAGTATATTAAAAATGGTGTCTGCTTCCCAATTCGCGTAGTATCCACCCTAAATACTTTTGACAAACTTTTTCAAACTTTAAACAGTTTGTTTAAATGAGTACCCTGATGGTCTACTATTTCTATCGAAAATACGGAAAAATACAGATCCGTACATTTAACAACTTATATTACCCACAATGCATTGCAAGAGGGAGGAGTTTAGAGATGCTTCACTGAATAAACTATATAGTAAACATTACATAAAAAAATAATAAAAAAAGGCTTAGATGCAAGGAGGAATTATATTTTGATGTGTGTAATTCTAAACAATCACAGTTTTGTCTAGGCAACGACAGTCATGTCCCAGTACTTGCATAATCTTTTGCTATGCACTAAAATGTGTATACTTACTCATGTACTTAACGGTACATTCTTTTAGGTTATAGAATATTGTGACGCAGCATCTGCCTTTACTAATGGAAGCTCTGTAAAGTAAGCCAATCTACTAGATAGAGAAAGCCTTTTCCAGTTTTGCAGTATGTATCAGGCAGCTAAGAAATGGACTGTCGGTGGTCTGTGGGCATGCCATGGTGGAACACTTAGACCACAGTAACTGTGTGTTTCCACTTACAGAATTTAAGGTGAATTTAAGTAAACTGGGCAAACCATTTTCATGCTTTGATTGTATCTTTATTAGTGTCACATTTTCCCAGCCCACTGTCTGCGCTAATAATTGCGCAAGACAAATAGCACTACATTTTGTGAATACAGCACAATCTTCAATAAGCTTAATTTACATATAAAGGAAGTATTTTTCGTCAAAAAGAAAGTTGACAACATTTAAATATTAAATAAGTATTTCAGAATGTTTAGCATCTGGTTACACTAAAGGTAGTCATTAAATAAAAAACAGATTCCTCTGCTGAAATATCACTACAAGCCCCGAGCATTTAAACATTGTTGTGGAAATATGATATATATTATATAAACCAGATGTACACAATTTTACATGCCTGAGAGTAAAGCAAGCGGAGAAATCAATTTTCTAATCTGACTCAACCAATCAGCCAGCTGCTTGTCAACCGTCAGTCACCCAGCATCCATAGTCAGATCCGCTTTACCGGCCACACCTGTTTAGTGACATGTAATTCCAGCCTTTGACAGGTATTTATCAGAGGACATCATGAGTTCATTATACAGTATCAGCTTAGTACGACACATGCAAACAAACACGCAAACACAAGTCGGTCATTGGTTAGACAGGGCCTAAGCTGGTGATGAAATGATTTGAAATAACGCTTATAAACTCAGCGCTCAGGTTTAAGCCTCAATCCCTATTCTGACGCTGTTTGAATTAGACTACATAGTTCTGCCACAACTAGATCTTTATTGATCTGTAGTCCAAATGCCACCTCGCTTGTTCTGACTCTGATCTTTGAGGAAATTAAACTTCTCACCTTGTCCGTCTTCATAGAGGCACAGCGCACGGCAGTGTTGTTTTGTGATGTTTGTGTCTGGTAGCTAATCCATTTGAACAGATGTGTCCCAAATGGCATCTGCTGTGCTGGTTTGGACTTATGTAACGTGTTTGTGTCCAAGAGGGTTAGAAAGGGGTCCACACAGATCTATATGTGATATGACAGCAGTTTGCAGGAGGTGTATTTAAATGTGGATGATTTTAAATCTGTTTAGAGTATCAGAAGGACTTTGTGCTGTAAAAGGGTCGCATCAGCTATTACTTTATGAAAATGAAAGTAAACTTCAGTCAGTATTTCCTAATGCTGAGATCCTTCAGTAAGATGCTCTGTGGTGTGTACAGACTGGAATAATGGTATCTTCTTGATATGGTTAATAACAAAATAATAACAATAATGTAAATGCAGATGGTTATGTGGTTTAAACCTTTCAGGAACCGTTGACTGAAAGGTTCTTTGGGAAACCAAAAATAGTCTTCAAAAATTCAAAAAGTTCGAAAAGAACTCCTAAGCACTTATTTGTAAGAGTGTAAATCAGCTGTCTTTAAGTACCCAGAAAGAGATTCTGTTGAATTCACCCTTTGCCATGAGATTGCCAGTTTGATTGACAGGCGATCTGAACAATCATAATGATATTATGTCCAACAAACAAACCACGTAGTAGAGTTAAGTAGATTACAAAAAATGGTGAAAAGGTGCTCATGTACTTGAAATATATCCTTCATATGCATATTGCTAAACTTTCTTTCTGCTTCTGTCTGAAATCAACATGTCATTTTCCATTAATTACTATTACTCATTATAGTGCACAAATGGAATGTGGCTAAACACTTGTAGGACAAAGCAACAGTAACTAGGGAGGGCGGGTCTGCAAAGTGTGAATTCTATGGATTCAGATGCATGTTTTCACAGTACAGTACACAGCACATAGTACAGTCTTCATGAGCATTAGCAAGACAAGAGAGGGAGAAAATGAGTTGCTTTGAGTGCATATATAGCCTCATCTCACACTTTCATCTTAGTTTGCTGAGTGGGACTGTATTTAAAGTACACTCAGGAGAAACAGAAGTTTAAAGTATCCTGGCTAAATTAGTATGGCGGGTTAAGAGGAGCTGTAATGTTCCAGGACTCTGGGTATTTTTCCCAAGGCCTTATCGAATACTTTTTTTCTTCTGCTTATAATTGGGTCACTGTACTTCTCAGATGCTGTATGTGTGTTCCTGCCTTCAAGGAAAAGTCTGATGCTTTTGTCTGTTAATCTCCATGTATGCTAGCTTAGCTTATTCTGCCTGACAGTTTTTGTATTGCACACTTTGATGTGTGTACAAGCTTCCTGAAAGATGACCTTTTTTGTACATTATACAATTATAACTTTTAAGTTGATTCTCCTAATAACTGTGGCTGTTTGGAGTTTGTGTATTGTTTTGTAGTGTATTGTATTTGTTTTGGCATGTAGGAACCAACACCTTGTCTTGGAACAGCATTTCAATCAACCCATTAGAACAATTTTCTATGTAAATTGTTGATAAACCCACTCATACCTAATTAACATCCCCTTTTGTAGTATCATCTTATGTACAGAGCGTTAACAGTGTTCATACATGAACATATGGGCCTTAGTCAAAATACTGTAGGTCAATTAAGAAAACCCGTACTGACAGTGTTTTACTGACCCTGTCAGTAACGAACCCTGTCAGAACCCTTACTGACAAAAGGGTTTTCTTAACTAAAGGGGTTTGTTGCAAATGGACCCTTATTTTTAGCAACAATGTTTTGAATGACACACTGATCCACCTTCAGCTGTTTTTATCAATAGATGAGACATTCTTCTCAAATAAGTTAAGTGGTCCTGCAGACGTACACTAAGAGGACTAAGAAGGCTCATCTTCAATCAATCAACAGGAGAATCAATCAATCAGTCCAGCAAAGCCAATCCACTGTCTTTAAATATGCAGTGAGCTTCAGACCACCATTGATTGTAAAACCATTCAATTATGAATGCTCCACATACACACTTCATGGATGTACAGTATTTCAAAGACTCAGAATCCAAGCACTAAAGACTAATGATTGATTGCAGTTCATTGTACCTGCCAAAGAAAAATTTGACAGTCAGATTAAGTCAGTGCTGTTGGACTTAAAGCTCATATATATTAGTTCCTTTTTCCTCCTTCAGAGCTGCCCGTCCACAAATCCAAGCTTAAACATTCAAAGCGTAGCATGGATTATCGCTTCCCTCTCAACTCTCATTAGCCCTTCAGCCTGCGAAAAATTACAATTATTTTTGGTATGCGGGATATCTTTGATGAAGAATTTAGTAGATTTTTCCTCTCTCCTCGCTCACTTTCAAGAGTTTGTCATCTGTTTATCTGCAGTACATTAATGTTGGGGAAAAAATCCTTGTTAATTTAATAGCAGTGGGGGCCTTTGGATGGGTTTGGCGAACAGGGATGTGTGGGCCACGGTATTGATCTGAAGCCTGTGTGAGTTCACTCGACTGACTGGTTGCTCCACTCTGGACTTCTGCCTTTAATGTCAATGTGCCTCAATTAGACTTCATTAGAGTATCTCTTCAAAGACACGTCCTCGACATTCCCCCCGCTTGCGTTCGCTAGCATGCTAATGCTCAGACATTATCTGTAAATAAGTTATTCTAAGGGAATTGCTCATTTAACATAAACTGCTTAGTGGAGAGGCAGGCGGCAAGTATAGGAATTCTGTTTATATGTGAAAGTGAATCATATTTGGGCTATTTATGACAGTATGAATTTTTGTTTTACACAAGTGTAGTTTCAGTTGTTGGGCCATGGACAACTTCTTTAAAATTTCACTATAATAGTTTTTTGTTCTCCAGAGCTCATCCAGACAGGTCCAGAGTGGTGTTCCCAAACAAAGGGCATGTTGTACCAGAATTTTTGAACTTCCTGTGTAACTTCAAGCTAGGTTGCCGTGGAGAGATCCTGCTGTTTGGCTTATAAAGTTGTGGTCTAACACCACTGGTTACTCAGAAGTGCTCATTGTGCCCAATAATTATGTACTACCCACATTCTTTAATTATTTATATTTCATATAAGTAAGTTACAACTTTCACTTTGGGAATTCACAGACCAGCTTGTTGTTAAGCGAAGCTTATTGATTGAAAATGAAAAAATCTGTTTAATGCTATGCCTAAACAACATTGAAAATTGTCTACATGTTTTCTAGAAGCCAGAAAAGTAGTCCAAATAAACTATGCACTATAAAGCTATTTAATTTATATTTGTGTGAGAAACAGACTAAGCATTAAGTTGTTATTCACTGAAACTGTTCACTCTTAAAATTTCACTCCTGTTCCTGTAGCTGGTTACGAGACACATAAGAACCAACATTTATTAGGCCATATCTGAGATTTGACAGTGGTGCCGAAGGGGAATTTTCAGTAAATAATGACTTAATTTCTTTCTCTTCCTTTTCAAAATGGCTTCATAAAACATGGACTGACATTTTTTCACTCTTACTTTCATTGTATGAAAAAGTGTGAAAATCCTGCTTCTTTTTCATACCACTGAAGAAAGGAACTCATATGAGTTTAGAAGAACATGTTAGGGAAAACCTGTTTGAAAACAGCCATTTGTGCAATTACACTCTGTGACGCTAGTGGCCCAGAAACAACACGCTTCACATTTAGGTTACAGGATATCTAGTAGATATCCAAAGTGTGGACAGTTGTGGGAAGCTGCCACTGATGTAATCACAGTTGTGACGATGCCGGAAGGTTTGTGTTTATGTGTGTTGATGCTGGTAGCTGCTATGCTGCGTATGCAAACATGCCAGTTGCAGCCCCTCAAGCGACAGGAGATTGTGCCGAGGTAGGGTAAAGTTTTGAGTGCTTCCGGGGATACACCATACACAGACATCTGCTTCACTCCAGCCCAGCAGTGCTTAGACATCTGCCCCATATGCGCTCCAGTACTCATAAACCATAAACATACTGTGGAATACGGCCTAATGACAAACAGGAACAGATTGGGAGCAATATTCACCTCAACCCCCCTTCATTTCCCTCTGTTATTTCCTGTCAACTTTTACACACACTCCTAATCTCTACGCGCCAGGCACCACTTATCTGGAGCATATTGTTTTATTTTTGTTTGTGTGAGTCATTCTTTTTGTTAACAATCATTTTAAGTGATGTAGATAAGTAGAGAGAGTGATAGCGTAACTTAGGCCATGATGCTGATAAGATCAAAACCTGGTTTCAGTCTCCCCTTCTAGGTCCAGCTGGCTGATATGGGATTTGACCCACTTCTCATGATTCTGAATGGCTGGAGAAATTGCTCTCAGCAAGATGGATGTACTTGTGGGCCATCTAAGTAACAATTTGGACAAAAATGAAAATTCCAGTATTATTTACTCGCCCCCATGGCATTCCAAACACATATGCTGTTGTAATTTCTGTGAAAGGGGAATATTTAAAGAGTCTACACAGCTCTGTTCAATAGACACTTTGGCTGTGAAGTTGCATTTAGGTTATAAAACATGCAAGAGCTAACAGGATTTAGGATCAATGAAATCAAACCTGTTATACCATTTTATACCATCTAAACTTGCATGACATTTCAAAGCATTGACAGTAATGCACAAGTACAGACAACTTTTATAAGGCTGTAGTTGCGTTTTATGTCCACTTTAAAAAGCTACGTCTGTAATTAAGTAATCCCAAAGACCTTGATTAGCTCGTTTAATATGTTTAATTAGGATCAGAGATAAACTGCAATAAGGTGCTTCCCCACCCCCAGGTGACACATCTCTGTTTAATTGTAAGAGCTTGACACTGCATGGTCACTATGAACTCTTTCTGTGTTTGGTGGAAAATGACACGAGGATGAGTAAATAATGATGGAATTTTCTTTTCTGATGAACTGTTTCTTTAATGAACAGGCTTGATGCGCCCCTCACCACTGTGCTTTAACTGCTTTTCTCTCCCATAAGCAAGCGTTAATGACGCTAGGTATGGTTTATTACTGCAGCGGAGGGATTGAAACACAAACCGCATGTCATTAAGGCTCATTCTGTGCACAGCTGGAACTGACCTGATGAGAACTCTGGGCTCTGCTTAATATGCCAGACGCTCTTGTCTTCCTTAAACTAAGCAGCCAGACAAAATATGATGCAAGGCATTGAGGCAATGCCAGTTTTTGATGCTGGAGAATATTTCCATGTGTGCAGCTCTTATCTGCCTCATCCACTCCATATCTCCTGCCAGAATCTAGCAGATAGCTGTTAATAACTCAGATTTATATGATTAATTATGGCTGTCAGAGCTAAAAGAGCTTTCAGATCCAGTTATTTAACATGTCGGTTAACGGTGCCAAAGATCAGAGCTTTGATAAGACTTGTCCTTTCACGACACCTTTAAAATCCCAATGGTTCATTTTGCCAAATGGGTGCAATTTGTTTTTCTTATACAGGCTATAATAACAGACACATCAACAAAAATGCAATAACTTTATGTAATCTTTTGTGGCTTCATATTGACATCGTTTTTAAGTAGTGAACTGTTTAAACACAATTTGCACAAGTTGCCAAAGGTGGGCCATCATAAAATGTCAACCCTGTTAACATTTTATAGCAAGTAGTAAATCATTGATAATAAATAGAAAAAAAAGAAATAATGACGAATGTAGATTAGCATTCAGTTTAAATTTTAGAAGCACTTTGTAGTATAAGTTTGAACACAACACTGTTACCATTTTGCAGTTTGTATATATACAAATTCATTAGACATAGATGAGATGTTACAATTCATTGCTTTAAAACTTTGAAATAAAAATGGTGTCTGTTTCATAAATTAATCCTAATGCTATATTAACTTTTAAGTTAATAAGTTCCTTTCCTTACTTTCTCTTTTACCAAGACCTTATTCTTTATGTTCTGTGTTCATACACTCGCACACAGAAATTCAGACAAAAGTCTTTAATAAAGCTGAAGACTCTCATATGTTTGCAGATTAACACCTTGAAGAAATTAGTGTAAAATGGTTTTGTGATTTTAGGCAATTGAAGAAATGTAGATCCCTGTGTGATTTTAGATTACACACTTTCTTGGAGAAGGAGGGGGTGGAGAAGGTTGTATGTACTGCAGTTTTCTGTCCCTCCTATAGGTGACAGTAGAGCTTTTGATGTCAGTAAGTGTACATGCTGAGCTAAGCACTCTCCTCCATGAGGAAATATAGAGTGTCCTGACAGCTTGTCATAACTAGTCTGTGTTTCTAAAAACGCTAAAACAAATGCCAGCTTTTGTAAAGATGGACACTTTATTCCTCTAGTATTTAATAGAACAAAGACAGCACCAAATCTCTACCTGCTAAGCTTAGCCCAGGACAGTCAAACCAGTGTGTTTCTAAGGTAAAGTCATGGTTACTAATCCTCAAATTTAGGCTTATGGATTTGTGACACTCTGTCAGAATAACATTATCTGGCACAGACTTAATCAATTACATCTGTCTTTCATTTTCCTTCATATCTTCATCTTTATCTGTAGACCCTATAGTCCCTCTGATCAGTTGAATTGTTAAAGAGATATTTACATAAAACCTCTTCAATTGAGAGTGCTGACAGAATCGCTTTTAAACTGTCATATGATAGATGACATTATACTTTGTACTGGGTATACAGTCATCTGGCATTTCCCTTTCACGTTAATGATCAGACTAAATCTGTTTCTCTGTGAACTATTCAGATATATTGCTTTTTTGTGTGTGAAAGTGTTTGAATACATATGCATGTATTTTATTCAGGAGCTAAGAACTAGTGTAAAAGAGACATATATGAGAAATCAATTACACAAGCCTTAGGGTATAAAAAAAATGACTGCATGACCTTTTTAAGAAAGAAAAGCAACGTCTAGTCAGCTTCTGTCTCCATGCATGTGTTGAGGTTATTAGTATCAGATTAAGATTTAATGCCTTGATAAATTATGACTAACACATAGCTGACATATGTTTTGCATTGATTTTCATTTTGATTAGCATGAACTGCCCATTAGGGATATTACAAGGTTTGAATATGCATTTGCAATACAGAATGTATGTATATCAAGGACAGAATGTGTGTGTTAAATAACTAGTCAGGACACAGTTCCTCATGATTTTAAAAATGGTGTAAAATGGCCTAAATGCTTGAAATTTATTTTTTAGACAAATATAAGTTGTGCCTATGGATATCAAATATATGCTTTAGTTTTTATCTGTTTGATTAATTTGTCATTTTGTTGTTTTGATGACTTTACCAATATTCTTAATTTACCAATGGTAAGTTTGGTCATTTTAGTAGGTGTCTACAAACCTTTAACTGGCATTTAGCCTGATCTAACTGTAAGCTGTGTGAAGTTGGTCCATATGTGATGGTCACAGTCCAGGTGTCAGGGATGTCATGTGGGAGCTTTCAGCCGCACAGATGTGTTTTAAGTGAAGAATGTGTCCCAGGTTCATGTCAGCTGCTAAAATCCAGCTTGATCTGTCCTTCTCATCTGAATGACCCTGTCAAAGATCTGGACATGATCACCTAGTGTAGCTGAACATCTGTGAGAGGGCGTACTGGGAGATACCTGTGTGATAGACTGACATCTGTTTTTCTGTGGGTATGTGTGTTGATCACTTCAGATTTTGCTTACACCAAAAACATACACACAGAAATGTAGATGTCAATATAATGTAACAACAATATTAAATATGATGGATATTATCCAGGTAGACCAACAACCAGCCAAGGTGACAGACAGAGAGAGCAAAAGAGAGAGTGAATGTAAATAGGTTCTGATCCGATAGTAGTGCACCTGCACAGCAGGCCAGTGTGAGGAGCAGGTGCGTGGCAGGTGGCCCCACACCTGTCCACACTAAGGTGAGAAGAGAGACAGCTGGCACCCTGAGTCATTTGATGAGGAGAGTTCAGTAACTGCTCGTCTGTTTTACAGCACGCAAACCTCTTAGTGAGAGAGACACACACCTCTTCCCGTTTTAGCAAAGTCCCTTAATAATAAAGGGGCTGTTCACCACCTGTGTGCTCTACCAAATATATGAGGTGTTATGTAATTAACATGCTGTGGGAAATCAATGAGTAAGGTTTTGTAATAACCTGCAATTTGCAAGGTACAGTCCTGTGTGGGTTAAAAAAGAATAAAAACGAACAGTATCTCTATTTCATGTTTTCAGTGAAGCTTCTACTAAAGAGAAATTAGCACACTTGCTAAAATGAGGGGCTAAAATTGAGAAAATGAAGGGTTTATCTCTTTGACCAATCAGAAATGCAGTCTTATGTAGCTGGTTAATATAAAAATATATTATCTAAAGCTAAATTACGAACAAAGCAGAATATACAGGGTATCATATTTGCTTGCTATTCAGTGTTAAAATTAAACTCTTAAATATCTTTCAGAGATGTGATACTGTTAACCTGCAAGCTTTGGCTAATAAGTTAGCATGCTTTTGTTTCCTGGGAAACTAATAAAAACCTGTGCACGTTGAATTTCAGAAATTACAAGGCCAGCCAATCAGCCAATGTTGTCTCTCTCACTCAGAGAAAGACTGCCTGTCCATGCCTTAATTTTCCATTTTCACTTATGATCTGTAGTGAAACTGACCCCTGACAGGAGAGGGTCACCTAGCTGATGCTTGCACAATGGGGGTCTAAAACATCCAAAACTTGTTGTCATGGCAGCAGTATGGAGTGACGGGTCTGGCGAGTGCAGTCTGGATATTGGTCTGAACTGACTGTGAAGAGTTTGAAGATTGATGATGTGTGATAAGTGTGCTTTGTGTTCCACTGGGGGTATGTTGGGATATATTTTTCTTGTAACACAGTTTTTCTTTGACTACCAGCAGTATTCTGAGACCTCCAGATATTCAGCCACAAAACAAACCTAGAAACACAATTTCACATTTGGAAGGAATATTAGCTTTCTTTGATCTCATTTCAACAAAGCATTTCTGACAGATCAGTTTATTAAAATTAAGCATGTGCTAAATCTTTTGTGCCAATACCTCAAATGCCCCAAAGGCATTCCTATTTATTCTTTATTTTCTTAATTTCCTATCAGTACAATTTTAGCTAAAACATGAATCATGAAAAACTGATGAAAAATACATTAGGTACATTAGGTCTACATTAGGTAATATTGTTCTTACTACTTGCCATTGCTTATCTTTACATTTATGCATTTTCAAACACTTTTATCCAGTGTGTGTTTTGTGGGAATCAAACCCATGTTCTTGCTGTTGCTAATACCATGCTGTACCAACTGTGATACAGAAACACATTGTACAGTACGTAGACTTCAAATCATTTCCAGATTTTAGTTTCAGTCACCATGTGACATCATTTTTCTCCTCCTGGAGTCTTGATTTTCTTCCTGTTTATATTCCAGCAGCTTGTTAGTCTAGGCAGCAGGCAGACATGAGGTCTTCCAGTCAGATGTGAATGAAGGTAACATTCCTGAGTACTGTATGTCAGTCTATTAAAAAAGAGCCCCCTTTCTCCTCTCTGCGTTGACCCTAACTGTAACTATGCCTCTGTGAAGACACACACACACAAACACAAACGTTTTCATGTTCAATCAGGACATTCCATAGATGTATTGGTTTTTATACTGTACAGACTGTATATTCTAGCTTTTAAACCTAACCATCATAGGAAACTGTCTGCTATTTTAAACTTTCAAAATAGATCATTCTGTATAATTTCTAAGCTTGTTTCCTCATGGGGACAAAAAATGTGGGGGCATTTGGTCCCAGTAACGTAGTGAATACCAGAACCACACACATACATACCCGTGCACACCTCTGCCACAACACATGGAAATTACCCTCAGCATGCAGCCAAGACATCTGTTGGAAGGTGGACCAGACCAGCCCTACATGCACATCAGTGAGACATTCCAATTATGTTCTCTTTAGGAATTTTACCTTTTCCTACCGTTGCTTTTTCCAAGGCTGTGTCCTGCTTAGCTTTGTCCACCCAGTACCTACTAAGTCCCCACGGTTTTGGTGATGAATCACCCCTGGACAACAAGCCTTCAATAGAAGTGGAGGTAGTATTGTGTAGAGGCACTCTGCCATGGATCTTGTTATAATGGAGCTAAGAGTGGATCCTGCAAAAGCAAATGTCAATTCCACTCCCTAGGGCTACACACAATGGCGTCCAGTTTTTTCCTGCCATGATGCTCCAGTGACAACCAGCATTCACAAAGCCATGTAGATCCATGTGTATTATTGTCTGGGTTTCCATGGCAACATTCGAATGGAACAAGAATGAAATCCTATTTAGTGAGTCTCACCTGTGGGGTTAGGGACAGTGAATGGGCAGAAGAAGCGTGGCAGTATAATCAAAGAATGTTCCTCAAAGAGATCTCGCTTTCCAAACAGGTGCAGCGCACATGAGGTGGTTTGACTAACGTGGACAAGGGTTCAGCCTTTATGAAAGGACCAGCAGACAATGTGTCTTGACCAGCATCCTGACTGGGCTTCTTAACCAGCATGACTTCTTTGGTCTTTAGAAACTTTACCAGAAAGATGATGGTTGGACAATCATTTTTGCTGGTAAACAGCATGAATATGCTGTTCCATCAGCAAGACCAGCACCAAGCCAGCATGCACAAGCTTTGGGTTCAAAAGGGTGTTAAGCATAAATGAGATGAAAGGACACCATTGAGAACAGTCCCATCTTTAAAAATGGGAGCTTGTGAAAAGCTAGTTTGAAACATTGCAATGTTAGAAATACCATTTTGAAGAGAATTTGTAAAGGGCAATCAGACATATGAAAGGTGTTCTGCTGTAAATTGCCTCAAGACGAGTTCTGATTGGCTTATTGGTCCTCTAATTAAAAGGTAAAGGGTAAAGGGTCTGTATCTGAGGTAAACATAAATTCTCTTTAACTTATGTTTTTTTCTATAATAACAGAAAAATGAGAGCAAGCTTTTTCATCTGATTGTTTTTCAGAAGTGTTGGCTTGACCTTGTGTAATCACTTTAATTCTAATTCAGATTCAGTATGAATCTGCAGCCTTATTCATTTGATTTAAAGACATGATGTGGTGAGTTTCCAATGTAAATTAACAAAATGTAGCTATGAAACATCTGCAGGAGAGTAAGATGTGCTACATCATACCTCGTTAAAAGGTATACCTCATTAAAAGGCATAGATTATACGTTTACACTGCATTGATAAACCAAATGAATTTTCAAAAATATTGTTTATTGGCAGTTGTGTCTAAGTTGTTGTACACCTTGTGTTTTATGGGAGTGTGTAGACACTGTGAAATGGGTTGTTTATGTTTTGTTTCAGTTTTGAGATGGGGGCGTAACTGTTGTGTCTGGATTTAAAATGATCACTCCATATTTGCCTTGTGTGAGAAGAGGGAACAGAGGAACTGTGGGAGGAAGACGAGTCATCGTCAGTCATGCATTAAAAAACACCCACCGAGTCAACAGCTTGGTTGCTCCTGGTAACAATGTGTTTACCATGCTGACTGTACAAAAATGGGAAAAGGGGGCTTATGGGGTGTGGCCAATGTATCACCCCCAACAGCACTGAGGTAAAGCCAGAACAACACAAAGCACTTTCTCCACACTGTCTTGATGAAAACAATGGCCATCTGAGGGCTTTTATTTGAACAATATTTATAGTTAAACTCATGTGGATGGTCTGCTTCATCAACATATTTCACTGATGTGGTGTTTTATTGAGAGGAGGTGACCTAGTTTTCATCTTAGAAAGAAGTTTCTGTCTGTTACTTGATGACGTTAATGTGTTACAATCCAGGAATTTAAAAATAAAACTTTATAAATACATTCAAAGAGAACAGCTGTCCCAAAACACACAGAACGGATGTCAAACTGCTGGTTTCCCACAACAGATTAATTGTTGCATGTCATTCTGTCCATGCAGTCTGGCCTGCTGAGTTTCTCCCTTAGGATAATGGTCCGTTTCTGCTTTGGGGTTTGTCACGTCACAGTCTACTTTTGATGCACGGAGGTTGCGAGGTAGCTGAAGCAAAGATGGCTGGTAGTTTGGTCTCCTGCTTGTGTGACATAAATTAGGAGCAATCTGGTGGTGATTACATTGATTTAATTCACTGCATCTGTGTGGCGTGTTGCAGCCCCCAGAGACAGCGGCGAGGGGCTGTCACGCCACACCATGCCACGTGCTCCGACCTTGTCATCGTGTTCCTCTCTGAGGAATAATTTACGGACAAACAGGTCCAATGCCAAACCATGCCAGTTCTTTCTAGCAATTAAGAAGTTTTGCGTTCCGGCTTTCTGATGCTACAGACGTGACAGAAGAGCGAGAATGTGAGGAGGGGTCCACTGAGGCTGGTTCTGACTCAACTCTGGGTAGCCTGTCTGAAATCAGACATATTGAAGTCTGTGGAGTGTTGTGGACGTCTGAAATGAGGAGGCAATATCCCCCCTGTGTTTTAGAGCCATATGATATTTGCATAGTTTCTGGATTTAAGACACTATCACTAGTCACTATCAACAAGCAACAAATATTTTAATACTTTTGTATATTAACTATATATTAAAACCAAGTCTCACCAAGTTTAAATACTTAGTGTATTGTTTAAAAAACAATTTTTTAAAAATGTAAATTTGTAAAACGAATGACATTATTATAATAATATTTTGTAAAATAATTTTGTTTATATTGTTATTTTGCCATATTTATTATTTGCATTGCTATAGTATTTTTATTGTTTATTATTATTAGTAGTAGTAGTAGTAGTAAGTCTTTGTAAATGTTTTGTAAAATTCTTTTTGTGAATTTTTGTGTTGTGTTTTTGTTAAGTTAAGATAAATAACAGATAACACTCGTTGTTAGCGCTAAAGTACATGGCTACAAGTATTAATATTTCATGCAGGCCTTCTCACAGTGTTGCTGGTGTAAAGTTTATAGTGTTTTCTGGTGACAACACTGTCAGGGAAGGGCATGGGTTTGATCCTTCACACCTAGACCAACCATGCTGACCTTGTCACCTGATGCAGGACATGTTTTGTAAGCACACACCTTTCTGTACACTCATTGTACATCCTCAGGGTTGCTGTAAGGGAAACAGTCAAGACAGCAAGTTTAGCACAGACAAACTCACTGACCCTCTATTGTAGATCTGTGCTTTGCACTGAGAGCTCCAAAAACCAGCAGCATGAGGGCCGATAAGCATTATTTACGCCAAAAGGGGAGGTTAAGAGACAAGACAAGACAAGAAAGTCTGGATGAATTAACATATGTTTTTCAATTTAGAGGTTTCTCTTTTGTAGCTCAGGAAACTTAATAGGGTTGTTACGTATGTTTCATTTTAGTATCAACTTTGTCTCAAATGTTTTCTAAAATACCTTAAAGTGATAAGTATGCAATTGGCCAGCATGTCACTTCACTTCATTGCAGGATGGACAAGTGGAGAGAGGACTGTTGTTTTGGAACATGCATGCTGTTCTCCAGGAAACATTGGTATGTTTTTGTCTTTCTCTCTGGTTCCTGCAGCTGTTTCCTCCTGTCAGCCCCCGCAGGAGGCCAAACACCACAGCGTTCTGCATTACACAGCCCCTAGCCCTGCCTTCCACAATACAGCTCATTTTCATCCCAGCATGCACTGCTTCCACATACACACACACAATCCACTTTATTCAAGAAAGGAAAATGCCCCTAAAATCATTCCTCTAAAGGGATGTAAGCCATAAAGGTATAGGAACCTGCCAAAAGGTATACAGCTTTAGATCAATACTACTGAGAGCAAGTACTGTGACCTTTTGGCTGTAATTAAATCTTAAAGTTCTGCTGTTAAAAGATATTTTTAACAAGTGGGTTACATTAAAAATGACATTACAAAGAGACTGACTTTTGCTAATCTTTATATTTATTCTCCAGTATATGCCATTTATCAATGGCGCTTGCTAAGGCTAACATCTCTGTTACTGTTGTTTTTTAAAATATTAAACTTAAGCATGTAACTCGTCCTGCACATTTTGATCTTTGGACATAATTGATTTATGAATTTTGCAGCTTGTTACGAAAAGGCGCATAGTGTTATTTTTTCAAGTGATTCGATTTCGAATAGAAGGGATGTGAAAAAAATCCCATAGGCCAGTAAGTCTTCAGCAGAGCACCGGATTCTCAGACATTCTTCATGGATAATTTGTAAGTCAAACAAAGATGGAATGTTTAACAAAACTAATTTACATTCTTTGTTGAAATTTAATTATCATTCATGTGTAAAGTGTAATTTTATCCACAAGTAAAACACCATTATTCTAAGCAATGGTAGTGCAAAAACTAAGACAGCAGCAAAAACATCTTTACACATGTACAATGACATAAAATGTCATCATGCATGTTTTCTATTGTTTATTGTTCTGAAGCAGTTTGATAAAGACAAAATGTGCCATTTGTGGTTTAAGTAAGAAGAATCAAGATTATTATTTCATAAATCTGTTTCTGTCAGTGTTGTCATATAGACATGCACATATATGTTACTGTTTGTCATTCTTACATTGCAAAAGCCAATAACTGCACGTTTTATTCCTCAAAAAAGAATTAGATGTTTAGCATATATTAACATAGACGAATCAATAATCAATTATTATTCATTCTTGATGAATCAATAATCATTATTAAAAGTGACAGACCTTGTAAAAAAAGTTAGGAATGTTATTGGAAGTAGCTAACATGTAGGACAAAGTTTTTACCAAAATTTTACAGATCGTCTTGTATTGTTGAATTGTTTTAGTGGAGTTTGTAGGGCCGTGTTTGGGAATCAGCAAGCATGTTCAAAACTGCAGCTCACAGCTTTAAAAGCCAAGCAGCAGACTTATTCATGCGAACAATAAGACAATCATCTGAGCTTTCTCTCGTCTTTCCAAAACACGATCCAACACTGATCTCCTGTGAGCCTTCCGGGTTTTCCAACACTGCTTTAATTATGTCTGCTTCTGAGGTTCAGACCGGCCCATATATTGTGTGTGTGTTTGTACCTCTGCATGTGGTTGTAAGGAAGGAAGGATGTCTTGGCTTGTGTGACTTTGCTATGTTGCTCTAGTTTTGATCCTTCTCCTTCACCATACCCCCTTTCCATAATCTTTTGCTGCAACCCAACAACAAAGCAGAACCTCCCCTGATCTGTCAAGGCTTGTTTATCATGTCACTCCACTTTGTAACCAGTCATTACTCTCTCATTTTCCCAACCCACCAGCCCACAATGCCCTCTGCTACCCTGTTTAAGGCGTCAGGCTGTTGTCTTTTGTGTGGCGGCAGTTGAGTCATATTATGTGTTTCTGTAATAATTTTGGGAGCCCTGATTGCTCTGACTTACAGTAAGTGCCCCAGGAGACATTTATTTGCTTTGAGGTCATGCCCATTGAGATACCAGATGGGTTTAGGATTAGGTCAGCCGATTTCCTCATGTGAGATGCGTAGCTAATTGTCACCACAGTGCATTTGGCTTCACTCAAAAGGGGGTTTCAGAAAGTGATTGTTCCTCATCAAAGCGTCATTGTTTAAATGTGAGATAGAAATAGAGGATGACACACACAGAGTTTGTCACACATGACAATCAGATTTAGGCCTTGTCATGTACCATGAACCCAGTATTGGGGAAGCTACTTTTACCAGTGTTGCTTTCAAAGCTACAAGCGGCTTTTTTTTACAAGTGACTACAAAAACCCTAATTTTTGTAGTCAGGAAGAGTGAGAAACATTTTGCTTAGGGACTGAGATTTTTTTTTAACAATAGTTACAATAAGCTTTAGTCACAATAAGAATATGGACTTCACATAGTATTGGCTAAGCTTGCTTGACTGTAATGTTGTGTGCAATAAAAAAAGTTAAAAAAAAATGTGATAAGATGCTGCTTGTTAAAAACAGTAGCTTGTTGTTAATGTTCCAAAAACCGCTGAGCTATTGTTAGACTTCTGATACATGAAGTCATGTCACTACTTTTAGTCTGTTTACTTAAGGTTTGTCTATCTCGCTGTTTCTCTCTCTCTCTCTTTCTCTCTCTGACTCTTGCTGTCCTCTCTTATGTATTTAGAACTTGTCTTACTCACTTTTGTATTTATATCCTGGTCATATAATTCTCAAGGTCTGCCAAATATTAATAATTTTAATTGTCACTTTGGCTCCCTCCACACAAATAGTAGTTGCTTAAGATAAGCCCTTTCTACATCCAACAACCCATTATATTGTGCGATAAAGGATAGCTGTAGGGAAAGAATATCCTGGAAGCATAACTCATCGTGTCTGTGCAGACAGACACTGTCTGGTGCCAGACTTTAACCCAAACTCTTATTCTATACATGTCTTACCCCAGAGAAACCAACTCTGTCTCAAAGATAACTCCATCGAGACCTGTACCAGTAGCTATTAATTTATATTAGCACAAATATAGCGCAAGCTGATTTTCCTATCCATCCCTCTAGTCTTCTGCATGCATCTGTGCCTTTCTGATTAATGGCTGTTTGCTTTGGATGCAATGTTTTTCGCCCTCTGTATTTGCTGAATGTGACATGACGCTGTTGCGTTTGACATTTCAATGGAAAATCTTGGCTTAAGTCAGATACTTTATACCAGAGCAGACAAGAGCCCCTGGAAACCGTAAACAGGATACCACAACCTTAAATGACATTATGTATGAAAATGATGTAATGAGACATGTTATTGCTGCAACACTGTTTATCTGGCCTACTTTCTACTACCCATGTTCATCATCTCCAGGTCTAAACATCACAAAGTTTACATTCCTAAAGTGTAAACATGGTTCGATAAGTCTGTTCAAGAGCTATGTCACATACAAGTTTAGCTGCCACAGATGTCATAGCTCAAGGGTAGTGTTGTATTGTCCACAAATTCCTGTGGTTTATGTACTGCACTGATTGCTCCCTGTCTGTTAACCCTTTCAGGGGTGTTGAAGCTCAAGGCTTACATGTCTTGGGGAAGTTGGAAGGCTGCAATCAGATGTGATTTTCTAGAATGTTCATTTTGGAGAGGACCTGAACAATAAAACTGTTGAAAAGATAACCAGTGTTGAGGAAGCTGTTTTGAAATGTTACTGTTTTGAAACATAGTTCATCGTTTTCAATATGTAGCTGGGCTGAAGTTTATTATAATTTTGGCGCATCAGCACAGAATCATCATTGATATCTCTTCAACAGCAGCTCTGTTTTCATGATTTTCACTTTATTCTCAAAATATTGCTTGGTATAATTGTTTTTCTCGAAAACAATATTTTTGTAAAAGTCCTATTATAAAATTATTCTCTTAATTGTTGAAATTAGAGAAAAAACAGTTATAATAAACAACAGCATTTGAGAAAATAAATGTCATTTTGTAAAGCTAATAGTAATATCATAATTTTTTATTTTCATATTTTTTTAAAGAAATTCCAGACATCTGCAAGTGGACTCAAGCAAATCTGTAAATCACTTGGACATTGTCACACAAAAATGTAGTTAGGTTAATGGCGTCGCTACTTTTGCTTAATTATTTCCAAACCCTCGAGTTAACTACATATTCTGTAACAGTGACAGCTGGCTACTGTTGTTGCTTCTTTTGAGTTGAAGTGTGTGTGTGTTGGAGCACATATTTTTGCACTGTACATGTGTGTGCATGAGTTCTCTGTGGAATAACGCTGTGCAGGTATGAATTATTCCACAACGTCTGCCATGGCACTGCATTGATTGACGTAACCCCTTGTGACGTGATCGTGGTAGAGCAGAGCTTTGTTTTGTAATGCTAAGAAGTGCTGCATGCACAGATCGCATGTAAAGAGAATATGAGATTACATGCACTCTGGGCTGATTGGGATAGACAGCACAGCATGCAGGCTAATACAATAAGACCAGTAATCAGGCCTGGCTGGTCTGAACACAACTAGCTATGTTCTAACTACACTGTAAGACTTGAGGCAGTTACATGACTACAAGAGAGCCTGGTCTTGAGTTCACTGTTCCCTTTAAACCCTGAAAAATCAGATCTTCACCCTTGTCCCTGAGATTCAATATGAGACCATATTTATCTCAAGCTGTGCAAGTAAATAGCTCACATTGGTTTAATAACCATATCAGTGCTCCAGACATAATCAGCCTAGTAGCATCATTGTTTTTTTTTAAAGCCTGTACTACTTTTTTATTATTTGGATTTGTGCCCTGTATGGGTCACTGTGACCTGATTTCTCTTTCCTCTAAAGTGTGTCAGATCTTAGATTTGGATCCAGATGTTTGCCCTCAGGCATTTTGAAGGGACAACTAGTTGTGAACCTTAAGCATCCAAGATCATCATTCACTTCAGTAGAACACAAAGAGTGGAATTTTAATAAATATTCTGGCTGCTCATTCCGTGTAATTAGAGTAAATGAGGACGGGGGCTGTTAACCTTCAAAAATGGACACAAATGCACAATGAAAGTGTTGTACAACTGGTCCGTTCAACTTGTGTACAATATTCAGAGTCTTCTGAAGACATATGATAGCTTTGTGTATCAAACAGACTGAAATTTGAGTCATTATTCATTGATAATCTTTCCAGTGGGCTGTTAGCTCGGTCATTTGAACTTCATTCTGTTTGAATCATTCTGATTTGTTAGAGTACCATTCAGACTGGTGTCACAAATCAGACATTATTAATTCTCTCATAAACTGAATGCACCAAGGAAAACTAGAATGGATATTTGAAAAAAGATATCAATTGAACAGTGACTTGTAGTCAGTTCCTTATACAATGTTATTTTAAGTTACAGTCCTTTAAAATGTCTCCTTTTGTCATCCACTAAAGAAAAAAGTCAAGCACATTTTAAAGGACATGAGAGTGAGTACATGATCACAGAATGTTCATGTTTTTGTGAGCTGTCCCGTTAACTCCAGCTCTGTTCATGTATGTTATGGTGGCTTATTTTAAAGGATATTTGTCCCTCATGAAAGCCCCCTCTGCCCCCTGACAGCCCCCATCTCGTTTGGGGCCAGTGTTCATTACCCCCTGCCTCTGCTGTCATTATACTTGCTCTTCCTGACTGCTGAGAAAACCAATCCTGAAGGTCTTCCTGTCCCTCTTCTAACCATAGGCAACATTCCCAAAGCAGCATGTGTTAAAAACAGATCTCCAGGTCTTTTCCAGATTGGTGTGTACAGGCCTCAGTAGGGTGGGAAGGGGTGAGTGGACACCCGTATGGTGGGTTTATCTTCTGCTCTTGAGCTGGCGAGAGGGCAGTTGGGCTTCTGGGGTTGTTGACTCCACAGATATGGGTCATGAGAGGATTTGCCAGAGATCGGGGGTGGAGGAGGGTTAATAGGGTTGTTGTGGTGGCACTTTATAGGAGTCACAGAGTTTGTTGTTCTTCAGTAATGTTTGGAGGCACATATTGCGGTCCCTCATAGCCAACTTGTGGATATCTTGTTTACTCAATAATACGTTTCTTCAAACAAAACTCTAAGAACCTTTCAAAGATTTGATGGCACATCAACTTTAATCCAAATACAGTAGTTTTCATTTTTCTCTCAAAAGAGCTCAATCTATCAAGTATCATAACAGCAGCCAATCAGATTAAAACTGGATATTTAGCAAGTTTGTGTGTGTCGTCTGTGGTTGAGGCTATGGGAGACACATTGAGGGCCATAAATCTACATGTAGTCACACAATGTTTAGCTTCCTCTATATAGACAACGATATTTTTAAGTTCATGACCTTTTGGTAGCCTTAGACTATTTCAGATCTTTATAGTAATATATTTTGCCTGTAGAAGTAATGAGAGAAAAACAGGGTCAATTGAGGACAACTCAAGCACCGTTAACAGTTTTCCACTATGTAAGGCTTTTAATATGAGCAGTTACAAGCCTGCAAATTACAAGTGAGAACGGACTGGCAGTTGTAGCCGCTAACAGCGTGTGCCAATCAGCTTGAGCAGATCTGTCACCTCAGAAATGCCACTCTCTTTTCCACCACCACTCTCTCTCACTCTTTTTCTCCTCTTTTTTTCTCTCACTTTTCTCTCTCTCTCTCTCTCTCCCTCTCTCTCGCTCACTCCAACGCTGACTCATTTTCACACAGAGGCTTCGTGCCTCAAAAAAATGCTGAACTCAAGTGAACTGTCTTTATTACTTTTCTCCGTGCTTCACCAGCTCTCTCGCTTATTCTCTTTCTCTCTCTCCAAACCAGGGAGCTGAAGAGGGTTTCCAAAACAACAGGTGGATCAAGGTCATCATGGGTGAAGTCAGCTAAGAGTAAAAAGGCTAAAGACAGAATATATAATAGTGCTTCAAACTTCCACACATTTGAACCTGTGGAGAGAAATACATTGGTGTAGTTTTCACCCTAAAGGAAATGTATTGTAGCAGGCATGTCTTAAATCTCTCTGTCCAGGCTTTTAGATACAGCAAAATGTATCACCTTGTTTGTTTTTTTAAAGTAAAAAATAATAAAGCGAAAATAATTATGTAGGTGTTGCCACAAACAGCCTGCTTTTTAATGATACTGTAATGTACTAATGCAGTCTGTTTTGCCGAGTGTGAATCACAATGGTACAACAGATCATGAGGAAATGTATTGTTGTCATTCAGGAGCGACACTGCTGTCTTTTCCCCATGCGCTCATTTTCTCTGCTCTCATTTCTGCCTCAGCTGCTGTTATCCATTTGTACAGGACGCACACATCTAATAATGTAACAGGAATTTTAATAGGAGAAGAAACTCACAAATGAGATCCCTTTGGTATTGCGATTGTTTCTTATAGACAGCACTGACAACGTGTCATTTCTAAAGTTTCTGATGAGATCCCAACAATATCAATATTAAACTGTGCTCAAATATGCCAAGATACCAAAACTATGCAATTAAAAGTTTTCAGCTGAACTCAAATAAACTTAACTGTTTCTTATCAAACTCTTCCACAACCAAATTATCTTTGCTGTGCTTTCAACATTACTTACACTACTAATGTAAGGAGAAATACCAAAAACAAAGCTAATACAAATGAAACCTATATTAAATCTACTGCTGTTTTAATGAACCGTTAACTTAAACTGCCCTTTTTAATTAAATAAAATTGAACAAATAAAGCAATATAAAAAATGTGCTAAATATAACAAAACTCTTTTTATTAAAAGTCCAATATTTCAATATGACACTTAAAGGTAACTCAGATTTAAGTTACTTAAATAGGGTGAAGTTGAGTAAAGCAAAATTGAGACCTCTTCTAAAAATAAATTCAGACAATAGCTTTTAAATATTCAATTTTTTTTAGAAATACAGAGAGAGGTACATTTCTCGGTGAGATTTAATTTAACGCCGCAACGAGTGTGACGTTTTAAATGCGGTTTTCATGTCTGTCAAACCTGTGTTAGGTTGCAGAACAGTCTGTGAGGTGTTTCGTTTGGCCTTTCTGCCCTGCAGAAGGTTCCCTAGTGCTTATCAGGTGAGCGACATGTGTTGTTCCTCCTACAGCCTCACAAAGCTCCTCCGGCTCAGTTATCAGCGAGACCAAGTCCTATGCCATTTGAGAGGGTGAGTCAGCTCCCTGCAGCCTGGATCATTTTCTTAGTCCTACTGTCTCTTTATATCCCTGCTGTAGCCCAGGAGAACATTCCCGAGAAACACGCACAAGCACCTGCGCTTCTTTTTGTCTGTCCTCCACCCTGTTGATGGACAGTTGACACCAGAGATGACCCACCCTTGTGCTTTCTGTGAGAAACAAAGGGTGGACTTACCTTAGGGATGCATTTATAACCGTTGGGTAACATTAGTTCGTTATTTAAGCGTGTGTTTACTGTCCTCACTGACCGTAGTGGAGATTTTATCAGTTGTTATGCTTGGTGGCCTTTTTATTTAGAATAGATTGATTTGTTTTTTGGAAAGGTTAAAACTAATATGGTTTGAATAGATAACAGGCGGTTTCTAGTTTAAAAATGTGTCAATATGATGGATCTCATTCTTTAACTTTAAAACCTTTGAAAAATTTAAAATACAGTGTTAAAGCTGGTCTAGCGGAATTAACAAGTTAAAGTGAGTTAAATCTAAAAAAATGAAACAGTCTGATTTGTGAACAAACCAATCAGACTGGTTTCATCTGCATGAACTGATCATTAAAACAATCCAGTTTAAAATGATTTTGACTTCTTTTATGATGTCATGACTGTCGTGGAATTTTGGTATGTTTACAAATCACATTGTAACGTAACTATCATATGATTTCAGCAATCTTGCGATAATAGTGCAATAGGCCACTTTCATGCTAAATTTAAGCTGCCTTTCATTTTAAGAGTTTAAAGCTCATTAATTGCATGGAAAAGCATAGCAAAAGTCATACAGTTCTGGAATGACATGAGGGTGAGTAATGACATGATTGATAACACAATTTTTCATTTGTGGCTGAACTGTTGTTTTGAGCAAATGAAGACGTCTGATATGTCCACCAGCACACCTAAGAAACCAGTATCCAAAACACAGCTATACCGTGACCACCTACACCTATACTTTTCAGCAGGGAATTAAAAGTCCCAGTGGGACTGTACCCTTGTGTTACAACAGCTGCCAACCAGGGTGTGTGTCTTAACATCCTGTGACTCACCAAACCTGTCAATTGTGCGCTAGGTAGAGGCATTATCCACTGAAGTTCATGACTGGCTTTGGCATTGTATTCCTTTCATAAATGTCACTATGGAGCCCTAAAAGCAGCTGCTACAGGTGGCACGCACACAAACACGCATTTCATGTAATCAAACACCATCATTGTTCAGCAATAAATGGTAAACGCTGACTCATAAAAACCTCCAGATGTTAGATCTCCAGATCTGATAAGGATGAAAGAGGAGAGAAAGTTAGGAACTTGCTCAGCTTGTCAAAGTGTTTGGAGGTCATGAAAGCATTTCTAGCCTTTGATTGAACATGAGGGCATTGCGTTCAGGCTGTAGTATAAACACTAGCTTACAAGCAAAAGTAAAGAACAAACATAGCTGACAAGAAAGTAAAAAGTAAGAGCAAAAAAGTTTTGGGATTTGAGACATATCTCTGTTTTCACTTTATTGACTTATTATTCTCCATTGGTTCTTTTGGTTAAACTCTTATTTACTTGAACCACAAGCTATTGATATCCTTAGAAGGTAAATTGCCTGTTCATTTATCATCTTTTTGTTTTGTTTTGCTCAAAGGAGGAACTCACCCGGCATTTAAAGAAGTACAAAAGTACAGATAAAACCCAACAGTACAGAAAAAGAAAAAAGAAAACCTTTTGACAAGATGATCTCCTAGCCTTCAAGCTAACGAATCTGTGAGTGACATTTTGCTAAGTTCACAGGACACTCTGAACAGAAAAGAGTTTTTCAGTCACATCTCGGCAACTCATAGTTCTTACTTCTTAGTTGTTACCTCTTAGTTGTTTTTGTTTCTACACACTGTCGTTTTTCAAATCAGCCGACAAAGGCTCTTCCCAATAACAGACAGGCAGGATTAGCATAAATCGCCCAAGCAGACACTTGCAGTTTTGATGAGCCGAAGGCTTATCATTTTATTCCAGATCCAAATCTTACATGATGTACAGTGTGTGAAGGTACTGAGGTTTATTGTGGCGTTATCTGCAACAGTAAATGGGTGCCAAACGTCTGACAGCACTGAGGTGATTTGTTAACACTTTGAAATGTAGTGCGTTTATGATTTTGTCACACAAGAGCAATGAGTCAGACCTTGTAACAGAGGCTTTTGTGCTGCTGTATTTAAAAAAAAAAAGTTTTTCCTGACTTTCAAACTGTAGTCCTTCTCCACAATCACGGCTTTAGTTGAAGTCAAAATATTTCATAAGTGTTGTCAGAAGCCTTTGCTTACAGTACACAACCCCCTAAAAGAATCTTTTTGTTGGCTTTGAAACATTTGAGTCAGCAGTGTTTGGTCTGTTGATCTATTCGATGTGGTCCTATATCAGATTTGTCTTGAATTGTATGTGTAAGTACCTGTATAGCACTAGCTACAGTGTAGGCTGCTTGGGGAGATTGTAATTTATTGGTTACAGTACATACAGAAATGGTTAAAAAAGGACACTTCAAACTTTATAGGAACAGTTCAGCACAAAATGAGAAATTTTCAATCACTTACTCATCTTCATGCTATTTAATACTCCCTTTTAAAACTAAAGGAGATATTTTGAAATATGTTCACCCAGTTCTCTTCCACTCAATAAGAGCACACAGCACTCAGAGGCTGTAATCATTTAAATTTAACACACATGAATATGCAGAGAAACAGTGTTTGGCTTTAGAGGACTTTTGAACATTGTGAACAAGTGCTATGGACTACCTCCCTGGTCCCTTGTCCTCCATGGAGCTTGACAGTCCTTGGTCACTGTCTATCACTGCTTTCATTGTTCATGCTGATTTGTTTTATACATTCTTCAAAACATCTCCCTTGGTTTTACACAGAAGAAAAAAGCCATATTGGTTTGGAATGACATGAGAGTGAGTAAATGAATGACAGAATTTTCATTTCAGGCTGAATTATTTCTTCATCATTCTACACAATCCAAACTCCTCTAGCAGATCGTGTCCTGAGCTGTGGTTACATGGACTCCTGACCTGACCGGAGGACAGCATTCCCCCCACCAACACAAAGAAACGCACGCACAGCTCAAACTAATGACTCTTCTGTCTTCACTCCCTCACAAGATGATAAGAACGTACAGGCAGCAGCAGAACCAGGTTCACCTGAGGCCACTTATTGTGCTAGAGTCCTTTAATCACTTTTTTTCTCGCCTGTCTGTTTTCTCGTCTCCTCTCCTCTATCCTCTCCTGGCTGCAATTAATGGCATTGCTTTATCAGATGGGGTACGTCCTCAGATGATGCACTAAAGATAAGTGTGCATGTCTTGTAAGGACCCCTAATGATCTAGCTGAAGACTCTGAGGAGATAAGACCTAGATGGTTTCTGTGCAGTCCATGCAGCTGTGCTTATTTAATAGAACTGATGTAATCCACATCATGCAAGGCTGGGCCAAAAATAGACATCAGTCGCTCTCTCCCACTCTCTCTCTTTTCTGTTTGTCCCTGTTCATGCCAGATCATCTCATTTCCAGAGGGGTTTTTGGGGACAAGGGGAGTTCCATCTGCAGTTTATAAATACCAGCGAGGTCAAAAACATTCTAAATTGTTTAAGTAAACAGGACATGCAGAGAATAAAAGCCTGTGTGAGCTTCACTTTTTTAAATGGCTGCTGTTTTCATATGTTGTCATAAAGTGAGGCCATATTTTCCTTCAATAAGTTCCTGGTTTTGTTGACTCTTGAAATGCCTGCGAGTCCTTTATGAGGTCATATGTCATGTGGTGAACAATTAAAGATAAGTGCTAAAATTAGGTCGCTGCTGGAATTTACTGTCCACACCTGCATCCGGATCAGCAGTGTTTTCCAATAAAAAAACTGCAGGGCAGAGATGATTGGAATACCATTATGCACTGATGACATCAGGGTTATTTACTATTGTGTGTTCAAGTGTGTCTTTTTGTGTGTGAGACACAAGCAGCAATCCAGTCCTGGATTTCCATGTTTCTTTTTGTTCCTGGTAATGTGCATTTAATTGGTGTGGTGTCTCAATTTGTTTATTGCCTTGAACCCATTTACCTCTTACACTATTTCAGTGATTGGTTAAAACCCTTTGTATCTCGGTTTATAAGCAGTTGTGTTGCTGTAGTGTGGCAGGCATACAGCAGTCTGCTTTGTGACTTTTGCTGAAAATATGGTTTTAATTCAAATTTGACTAAAACAGATTCAGCATCTGTGAAACATGAATTTACCTCACCCCTTAAGACAAAACTAAAGGGACACTTTCTGTTTATAGGAATTTTTGCTATTTTTTCTATATTTTGCTATATTTTTGCTTTTTAAATATTTTGTTTTGACAGTTTATTTTAATGCAAGCGTAATGTTGATCAGCAGTTTTGCTGATTAATGAGGTAACTGTCTACTCAAACGGTTGAAACATGATGGGTTAGAAAACATGACAGAAAAGAATGAAGGCAACAGAAAAGGTGATGACATCCAAGATCATTCTTATCCTTAAGAATGAAACACCTGGAAAACACACATTCGGTTTGACACGCCTTTAAATCTTCAGCCTGTCAGCCGCACAGACTCCTGCACGTTAAAATGATTTGCAATCAAAACACTGCAAAAACATCTGATTGACATGTTGTCAAACACAGGCACTCTGAGATTAGCGTGTTCTTATCTGCATAGCTGAGCTGCTGAATCAGCACTCTTTACCGCCAGACTGAGCATGCTGTCGACCGACGCCCGGCCCGGGGTGGCAGTTGTTTATCTCTGCAGGATGTTAGTCAGGGCCCCAGGAGCAGGGTTATGGAACAGGCATGTCTACAAGTGCTTCTAGAGGAGTCCTGGGTGTCATAACATTGACTCATGACCCAGTCCTGCAAGAGACCACAGCGTCACGCACGCATCCTTGTTGACTCAAAAGACCAGCCTGGAGAGAAGAGCTCATGAAATAACAATCACAGTATGAAACGAGAAAGCCATCAGATCCTCTCCTTTCCTCGAATCTATCGGCATGATCTAAAACCACAGCACTTCTGCCAAGCAGCTGTAAAGGTCAAGACCAAAAGGAGCTTCATAACAAACCAGTGTAGTAGTTTACATTGTTTGAAAATTAAACCAAAATCATGGTTGTTGTTGTTGTTTTTGTATCACTACAAGATTTTTGCTTTAGTTATTGCTAAAGCAAAACACATAAATGGAACACATAAATGTTCCTTTTTCAATGACAGATGCCTGACTGAAATACATGTTTTAGTGGATTACACTTCTTTTTGTGACAGTGACTCTATAAACAGCAAAATAAACACAGGGGAGCAGAACAGTGTTTTAAGCCAGAAATCTATCAGAAATCTAGCTAATCTGAAACAACATCTGTCTGTCGATTATTTTGTGTGTTTAGGATTGGTTTACATGTCTCTGGATGACAGAGTTTTGTGATGTAGCTAAAAGGATGAGGATGTTCAGTAATTTAGTGGCTTAATCGGAAGTTAGCTAAACAGTTGAAATTGCCAACAAATGTAGTAAACATAGTAAAAACAGCTGTTGTGTTTTGGCTACAAAGACCAGCATGACTTTGACCTGCATGTAGGTTATATTTCAGCTGCTGGTCCCAAGGCATGGGGCGCCAGTGTCATTGGTCATCTACACCTAAGACTGTGAATTTTATCAGCTGTTGTAAGTTTGGCTTGAATTAAACCTGAACCAGCATGGCAATTCATATTTGTTTGTATAGTTTTAGTTAGGGATAGTTTGACCATACTTCCATATTTATTATCTGTACACATATGGTGGTGTTAACTTCTCAGTGCAGCCAGTGTGGACCATCATTCTGAGCAAGTCACTAATCTGTTTCTCATTACCAGTGTGTAGATACTGCTTATCTCTCCCTATTTCCTTAAGCCCTCAGCACCCTCGACTGGTAATAAGGGACTTTCTTTTTCACGCTTGACCTTTTTACGTGACCCTGAATATAAGCTGCTAAGCACTAATTTCATTATCAGGTGAAAGGTCACGATAGCTGTGCACTCTGGGCTCTGCTGTAATCAGCCACTGTGTAACAGTGAGTGTCCAGTTACAGATCCTGTCTCTGATGCTAATGGCCGCTCTAGGGGTCACATGGCAAAGGTCAGAGGTCAGGTCAGAGGGCTGGGAACTTGGGGCGATGCAGATCTACACAGGAAAGCGGGTCAACACAGATGGCAGAAGTATAAGCTTGCTCAAGCCGCGGCTGTCTGACGGTTATGAAAAACGAGAAAAATTAGATTAGCAAATAGTGTTGTGCTTCTCACAGTGAAGAGATTCAATACAAGCTGTATCCTATATCAACAGCATTTGTGACATGCTATTGATTACCACAGGAAAAAAATATTTATCCCTCAGTTTGTAAAGAAACAAACAAAAATGGTGTTTGCATCATTATTTTAATTATCACGATGAATAAATGTTAAAACACTGCGTATTTCTGCTTTTAATTCACAAATTTTCATCTTCAGTTTTCTTATTATTGTCTGTGGTGACTGACAGCATGCTACAGATTCTGATAGAGCTGAACTTGTTTTGAACCTAGACAATTCCTCAAAGGACGTCTTGATGTTGAGATGTTGAAGTGGAGGAAGAACAAGACATGTCTCTTCCTAACTCCTTTAACAGCAGATTCCTTCAAAGTGGAATAAAGATAGAGCATCTCAGTGGTACATAGATCATCTGAATCTACACAAATTGCACTGATCACCTCATCACTTCATTACTCCTGACTCATTTTACAGCTCCTCTGGGGAGTCACACAACATTGTGTGTTTTTGAATGCAGATATACAAAACTGTGAGGAGTACAGTGAGGGAGAGAGAGAGAGAGAAAGAGGGAGGGGGAAAAAAGGAGAAAGAGAGAGAGAGGTATGTAGAAAGATGAGGTGTATCAGTAGATGAGGTATGCCAGTAGAATTATGTGGAAAGGATAGACTTAATTCAAGATTCTCTGAATTCAATTTCCATTATAGTTTCTAAAAATAAGTCGTAATATCTGATGCAGTTTTTTCTAATGCTAACGGGAAAATGTTGTCATGTTTTAAAGATGTTTGTTTTTTACTTGGAAAAAAGACAAAATATTACATTTTCTTTTTGCACTGCAGGCAATAATGTGAGCAGTATCACGTGTAAGCTTGCTAAGAGTTTTTTATTCATACAGCTGCATGGATTGGTTCTACATATTTAGGCTTTGTGTTTGCATATTTGTATGACTGTGTGAGGAGAGACTGAATATGAAGAGACAGGGTCAATTGCTTCTTCCCAGAAACACAAGTGTTCTGCACAGCTGTAGGTGGGTAAATATTCTCAGTCTTTCCACCAGAACGTCCAGGCCAGTAGCAGAGCTGCGGTCTGGGTTCTGGGATGTGTGTTTCGGGCCCGGTCCTGATCTCTGCCCGTGTTAATGGAGTGCTGACATAAGTGCCCGGACCGGCGCGCTGTGGGCCCTGTTCAGGATTGATGTCGTGGTGACTGGAGTGAGCCTGTGGCTGCTGTTTAAAGCTCTTTTGGAGTTATGAGTGATGGCTGCAGAACTGATGTTAGAATGGAGCATTTCTCTGGCTCACTGGGCCTAACCTACTGTTCCAGTAGATGTTAAACAACATTAAATCAAGAAATGCTTGGTGCCAAACCAGAGCAAACAGGCAGTTTATTCCAGTCCAGTTCAGCTATTCATGGGGCAAAGTGCAGCTGATAGAGTTCTACTAGTTCTTCTAAAGTCGACATTTAATATAAATTTTGCCAGTACAGAGTACCTGATTACAATTTTTACACTCTTGGGATGTTATAATTGGTAAGCTAAGTCCTTACATTATATAATGTTTACCAGATCATGTGCCTTTGAAGATAAATATACCAGAACATTTTCAGAATATTGAAATGTATGTTTAATTAAATCTTACTGGTCACACAAATAGCCTCGCCCCAAACTTGCGCTATTGGTCGAGCCAATGTTGCTAAGATAGTCTGGTAGGGAGCAATGTTTGATTGAACCACAGAGCCTCAATATTTACTTTTGGTCAAATCAGCCTACAGCCTACACTTTCTTTAGACTTACAATAGCTGGAATAAAAGAAAATAACCATCAAAAGCATTACACACATCACCTTTTAATATTTGATTATGTATATTGTCACATTTTAAATGGCATAATCTGATAAAAATTATTAAAAAGACAGCATTAAAGGGACATTCAGAAATGCATTTTGTTGTATTCCAGTGAAGCATGACACATGATTAACTAGGTTTATTCCTGTTATTAGTTGTTCTGTTCACCTGCGGCGAGCTGAAGTTACAGGGTAGAGCGTTCTCTCATTTCTGTTTGTCTTAATGAGATCCAGGCTGAATAATTAAAACACAGACTTTATTACCTTTCATAACATCCAGTCAAAACTTCATGTCATTTCCACAGCATTGCACTTAAACGATACTAATGAAAACAAGCTAATTAAGATAGAAGGAACAGCCACAAGCCAATTAATTGCTTTAAAAGTTTGTTCAGTTGAAGTTATCCATTGACTTGGTGAACATCCTTTATCATGTTGTTTTGAGCTAAGTAAACCATTGAAAATATTGTAAAAACTGATCTGCTGAAGGTGATTAATTTTTAGTTTGACAAGAGGGCTTACATGAATTTAATGCAAGTGTCAAGTGTTGAATCGTTACTTTTCTGCATTTAGCACCTTCCAGTCGAGCGTGCATGCTTTTTAAACTCAAGTGACACTAAAACTCAAGTGGAAATGCATACGGACTTCAACTGCATTGTCATATTCCAGAACTATACTCATCTTTGTACTCCTCAAGACTAGAATTATACAAATGTGGCTGTTTCCTGAGCTCGTCACACGAACGCTTGTCAAGATGGCAGTCCATTTTGTTCATTAATATTGTCGGCTTTTGTAAATTTTACATTTGTAGTTTCCTCTTCTTTAAATAATCCTTGAACGTACAGCCCAATTGTGAGTGTTGCCCCCTAGTGAATTCTTTTATTACGGCATTTAATCATTTGCGGATACAATGTGCTATTGTTCGCATGGCTAGAAAAATCAACCTGCTGTGGATGGTGTGTGTGGACATTTAGTGACAGAAGGCCGACAAGCTAAGTATGCTATGGGCTTTAATTGTCCTTTCAAGGCAAACTGTGAAGGGACAAGTATTGTCACTGGTTTAAAGCTGTGAAATGCAAATGAGTGAAGACGCTCTTGTGGATACAGTAAGTATGTGTAAGAAGACAGTCGCAATATGCTCACTTTAATCACAGAGAAAGCATGTCACCTGAGAGAAGGAAAATAGATACAGTAAAGGGAGAGGGAGAGAGAGAGAGAGAGAGAGAGAGAGAGAGAGAAAACACTGACAAATCACCACAAAGACACAATGACAACCTTAAACGTCCTGTCAGGAGTGGCCATGTGCTCTTGTTGCTGTGGGGTTGCCATTGGCTGATCAGACAGCCAATATGAGCAGCTTGTGGATTTGATGTGTGTTTGCAGGTGTGGGAGGGGTTATGTTTTAAACTACTTCATTTATGTCTCAAAACAGTCCTAGGTTCTGTGTCTTTGACTCTAAGGACAATGTTTTCCAGCTTGAAACGCCTTAAAAAGGCATACATTTATTACTTTACAGGTGGAGTAGGACATTGTCAGGAATGCTACTATTTATGTCTGCCATTTTAGTCATGGTGATTCAGTTTAATGTGTAATGCAAATAGATTTACAACATCTTAAAGCCTCATTATAGTGGTCCCCCATTTTATGGTAGTTGGGCCCTGGTACCTTGGACCTGAGGTATAAAGTATGATTTCTAGAAAGTTTGACAGTAATCTTTTTAAATACAACATTTCCTAAGAAATGGCATTGTTACTTAAAAATGACCTAGATTATGCATGTTTGTAGATTATGCATGTACCTTTTAACTAAATTTATTTAACTAGTCATTTCAGTAGGTGCAATAAATCAGTTTGAATTTGAAAGTACAGGTTCATGATATGTTTGTGATGCAAATTAAATGCATCACAAATGCATCACTATGCTGTCAACAGCTGATGAAATTTAAGGCTTGTACAATGCGTGTGCAGACTGTCTGGGTGTTAAAAAGGCCCTGGAGGACCCTCCTTTTCTTGTATACATCCCCCACTTCACCCCCTTCCTTCCATCCTGTTACTGGCTGAGAGCATCCCACCCAAACTGCATCTGTTACTATAGCAACAGACCCCCTCTAGGGGGACGGGTACCATCGTTAGGTTTCTGCTGCTCCTATCGGTGTGCAGCTGAGAGTCTTCATCCCAAATCTGGGCTGTCTCCTCCCCGAATGCCATCTTGTCACGCCTTTCCTCAGCACATGTGTGACAAACAGCCCTGTTTTTACACACGTCAACATGTATGTTATCTAGGCATTTCTTATTGCTCAGCTGGGGAGAAATTGTCTTGGTGGTTGTACAGGCTTTTTCCACTGATGCTCAATGACAGTATTTTGTAACGGCTAGGCAGGTGGTGGCAAGAGTATTTGAAGAGGTGTTAAAACAACACAGTGTTGTTAGCTTTGGGCTCCTAGGGTTAAAAACACACCATCTGTTGACCGGAGAGGCCTGTGGTTCTGGAATATGTGAATATCAATTAGTTGCACATTTTTTGTGAGTCTCGGCTGTAACGAGATGCTCCTGATTCACACACGGCTCCAGGATGTGGAAGAAGGTGTGTGTGTATGTATGCATGCATGCACAGAAGCGGCATTCTTAATTAAACCTAATTGATATGCATGAAAAAGGGCTGATATCTGTGTGTGAATTTGAGTTATTGTGAGCATATGGCGCCTTAGACAGGGGAGATGGTCCCTTTTTCCCTTCTTGATGGGGGCCCTCCTTGGGGCTGGGTCCCAACTGTGAGATTAGTGTGGGGCCGTGATAGTGGTTTTATCATTTTTATTTTATGTTATTAAGCCATAACTTACTTACACTGTCTTTTCCTGTCCACTCTGTCTACACATTTTTATTCTCTGTCAGTCTATCTTTTTCTAGCGTCTCTGTCTCTCTCCCTCTCTCTCTCTTCCTCTTTATTTCTCGATCTCTTTCTCTCTAGGACAGATGGAGGAAGAGGCTTTTTTTGTCTTCTGGGTCAATGTGAAGTTATTAACCTGTGCAGATTGTGCTTCCTCTAGTTCTTTCACATCTTACTTCTCCCCTTCACTTTGTCATGCTTACTGTACTAGCAGCAAGAAAAGCCATCTCAGTGTTTGTATATTTTTCAGTGTTGAATCTGCACTGCATTAAATAACTATTGTGTTTTAATGAGCACTTTTTCCTTGTTTTCCAGTAGAAATGTTTACATTGTATCTTGACAAAACTTTATATTTCTTATGGCAACTTGTTTTTAAGCATAAACCTTTAAATAAATTTAGTAAGATGTATGCTTAGAACAAAAAACAAACTATTTGTCAGCATGATTTGAACAAATAAGTTTAATTTAAGATATAATGAATGCTGTTTTAGGGATATGTAGATGTACATTTACTGGACAGTAAGTCAGAAATACAGAAAACTTGAACTGGAAACATTTACTGAATGTTATTAAATGCAGACAACACATAGTTTGCTTTCTTTAAGTGTCTTCTAAAAGCAAATGTCCTTTTATTCACGTCAAGAAACTGTTCCTCTGTTGTGTTGCGTGCATTTGTGTGCCTCAGGCCTATCTCGTCTCTGCATTGGGAAACCTGTGTGTGAAAGTGCTCTGGTCAGCATTCTGTGAGATACTGAGTCCCTTGTGGTTAGTAAACAACCCTCTCCTGCGGGCCAGAACTGTTTGTGAGGGCGTTTGAGGAGCAGAGGAGAAACAGAGCAGGAGACAAACAGGCAGAACATTAGAGAGAATATTAACAGCACCTCAGATGTGTCGTTTGTGTATTCTCAATGCTGTTAGAGATGTTTTTATGTGTTGCATTTGCCTGTTTATAGCCCATCTTTTCCTGTGGCTAAGGCAGTGTTTCTCATGCTCTTAGAATGCATATTTATCCAAAACAGTGAGTCACTGCCCGCTTTTGTAAAGTAAACACTAAACACAGTTCTGTATTTCCTGAGGATAATTTTATTACTCAGACATTGCTCTTTTATAACTCAGAAAACTTAATAAACTCAGTCATAACTCAGTTATGTTGCATTTAGGTATCAAATGTTTCTCCTGCATTTCCTTTTTTATTGACATACTTAATTAATGTTCCTGGCTCCTTACACCCTCCAGCTGTATGAAAACAAGTGGGATTGAATTTAATATATATTTTATAGAACATTTATTGAGCAGTTTTCAAGTAATATGCTTGGAAGTAGTATTAATTTATTCCAGTTATAAATTGACAATGATCATCTTTCAGATGGCATCAACACACACACTGACAGTAAGGATCCTCAATTTTCAATCTCAAATTATTTTCTCTTCCCGCCCATTTTAGCTCATGGTTCTCATTCACACTTCCTCTCAGCTCCCTAAGATTCTCAGTCCACGTCCACTTCTCTCGCACCCGTTTTCCCGTCGCCTCATTTACTTGAGTGGTAGTCGATAATGAGGAACAAAGAGGACAAACCTGATCTTGAATATGGCTGATTGTAATTGTGTGCTGGGGATGAAGCACTTCCCGGGATTGATTGTAGGCGCTGGGCGGAAAGACTGATTTCATTTGATTCTCAGCAGAGAGCTCCTTCTCCATATCAACCTAATCTCCACTCTGTAGGGCATCTATCTGCCCACTGTCTGCGTATGTGTGAGAGAGAGAGACCACAGCCTTGAAATAGCTCAGTCATTCTATCATTAGGAAGTCAATACTTTAAGTCTAAAGTACTTTATTTTCCTGTGAGGAAATAGATAATCTTTTATAATTTAATATCAAGGCTGGTGGTTGACCCGTGTGGGTTTTATAATGGCTGTTAATATTAAAATTGTGAGACAAGTGGCCAGTGGCCAATATAATGTTGATATACAATTTAACTGAATGTAATTTAAAACAATTTTAAAGACATGCTCAGAATGCCTTTCTGATAATAGCACAATCAAGCCGATAATCTGAAAATGGTTCAAAAATGTCAGATTTTATATGTATAAATTGATACAATAACTGTCCATCACTCATCATGACAAACATGTATGTATCTCATTTTCACAGCTAGTTGTACAAGAGATTCTTTGTAGTGTCAATTGTGTATTTGCTATCTTGACACCAAACTCCTTAGAGGATTAGATTGCATTTCAGACTTCAATATTTTTTCTACTCAGATTGCGTCTAACCTCCATCTCTCTCTCTCTCTCTCTCTCTCCCTCTCAGACATACTTGTTCTTGAGAGGATGGAAACATTACACGGAGGGTTCTCTTGATGATGGCACTCTGGTGAGAAAAAGCCAGATGCACAGGGCTTTTGAGGATAGAGAGAGTAATTTGAGAAATGATCAGATAACATTTCTCCTCTTGCAAACACAAACTTCCCTCATCTCCATCTCAAATCAATCACCAGCTCTTTCCATGACTCTTTCTTTCCTTCAATTATTTAATGATACTTTCTCTTCCTTCCCCCTTTTCCTATTAATTTGTTAGTCCCCTGGCTTTTTATTTGTTAGCTATGTGCAAAAAGTGTCAGTGACTTCTAGGAATATTGCTAACTATGTGAGTTTTGTCCATCAGATTTTTTACTATCTAACTATTGCCAGAACAAAGAATTAGCTTTGAGTATAATAAACTTTACATTGTTAACAATGGAAGTTTAACGTTGATATAATTAGCTATTGTTAAATTAGCAAAATATTGCTAACAACAAAAAAATGGATTTCAGTAGTAGAAGTTCTTATTTAGAAGAAGTTCATACTATGAGTTCTGTATTTTTATGTGAATTCCATTTGGAGTGCTCTTGGGAACATTTTCTTTTAAGATATTGCTAGCATTGTGAGCTCTCTGTGGAGGGCTCTTGGGAACTGGTTGAGGGAATCAATAGGTCAGAGGTTATCTCCGGGGAACACAAGGCCTAATGGGATTGTAATGACAAATCTCAACCTCATTGGTCAATAGTTTCAAAGCACATTCAGACTAACCCTGCTCCATGTCAATAGTGCTTCAAAATGTAAAATCCTGCACCGACACACACAAAAACCATAAACACTCTTAGGGTAGACAAAGGGTGTGTGAACCTGCTTTGTAACAATGACAAAGTAAGTTTGATTTTTGCTTCTGAGGTCCTTCCACAGATGCTGAAGCTGACTGAACTCAGAAAGTACACTCTCTCAGTGACTGCAGGTCTATAGAGCTGTATTGATGAGGATTGAAGTGTAAAGACTTTAGCGGCCAGCTGAGCTCATCCCTGGCATCGGCACAATTGAAGGATGCAAGCACGCTCGATAAATCTCTACATTTTTTCAGGAGAGCTGACACAATGAAGAGTCATTCTGGGGAGCCAATTAGATTCAGCTCTGAGCCACCAAATTATTAGAACCCTGAGCAGGAAGGCGGGTTCAATTCAGAGAGATCCAGACACAGGTTCTGGCTCTAGCAACACACTCATACACTTGCACTGTGAATGTGGAAGTTGTATGGCAGGGGTTGGTGCACATAATTCACTTCTTTTGAATCCGTGTGGTCTGGCTCTCCTCTCTTCCTCTTGTCTTTGTGCAAGTATTAGCATAGTTACCACTTTGTTTTTTAATGCATCAGATTTTTTTTTACAGTAAAAAGATGCATTTAGCACGCAAATACAGGATTTGATTACATTAAAGCCCTCAGTTATAATGTAAAACTAAGTAAACAAGAGTTCACGCGTGCCTGATACATTGTACATTTATTAGACATCAATGGCCAGATCTGAGCCTGAGTCATGCATGTTGCATGTGCACATTGGCTTTACCATCTGCACAGCACATGCACACAAATCTAACAAATTGGACTCTTTGGCAGATGTTGTTGCTTGTGGATAGTGAGTGTGTGTTTGTGTAAATAGGTCTGTTTTTGCTTTATTAGAATCTTAATTCATTATGTGTTGTGAGCATGGGCATGTTCCTTGCCCACATCCCAAAAGAAACAAGTCTTATTGACAGCTACCAGTTATTTTTTCCATGGTTTCACCCTTTTATCAGGTGAACCAAACACTCCTGTCATAATCACAGGGTACAAGTGTTTTGATGTGATTTCTAACTACGGGATTGTAATTCTGCGAACAAAGTGCAGTATTTACATAAAGAGGCACAAATAAAAAACAACCACTTATTTTGTTCCCATTATGTCAAAATATCCTCCATGTCCTTATGCAACATCATAACATCACAGGGGTTTGAAGATTAGCTTTGATTCAAAGCCCTGCTCCTTTTCTGGCCTATTTCTTCCAGACACACCGTTAATTAATATCTATTCCTCTGCCTGTGCTTAAACGTGCATTAAGGGCAGCCAAGAATTCATCTCCTTTAATCTGTGCAAGGAACTGCGAGGAACCTTTTATGCAGTTTTTGTTTTCATCTGTCTCTTGGAGAGACTTGATTGGTATTTTTGAAGTTGGCTGCCGTTCCCAACTGGAGGGCTTCAAAAGGCGTGTTTCCAGACGCTTTGGTCTATACACGGTGCGTAACCGTAAATTCAGAAGGACGTGCACATGAAGAAAGGTGAAGATTTGGTTTCCAGCACTGCCACCGCTTCGAGGGAGGAAGAGAGACATATCTGAGGAGAAGACTGTGCTGTTCTGGCTTTGTTGTAGAGGAACAGGAAGATGTTAGACAGCTGTAAACATGCAAATGTTTAAGAAGATGGTGTTAAAGTGTGAGACGACAGGGAGAATATTCATGCCTGCATACTTGTCAAGAGCTTTTCATAATTTCTACTTCATACATCAAAATACTTACTCTACTGCAAGACTCAGCAGTGTTAATAACAGGCGCCATTTCCCATGAGGCTTTGTGTGAATGCTAAAAGACGTTTCACTCTACCAGGAGGGTCTGTGTGTGGAGGAAAGAAACACATTTACAAACACTCCCTTTCAAACTCTTTAAGTGCATATTTGACCCAAGTTACAACACTTACTCTCCCTATCTCTCATTATATGGCCCATCCACTGTTTTAAATAATGCATCTGCCTGCTAGAGAGAGACCTATTACTGCCTGACTTAATGCTGGGGAGATATGAGAGCTCTGGGTGTGTGTGTGTGAGTAAGAGAGAAGGGGTTTAGGGTGGTGGATGTTGGTCTTTATAATCCCCTGAGACTGCCACCTCTGTCAGGAGCTTGAAAGAACAGCTTGATTTTAGAAAAAATCTGTCTTATGTATTCAGGGATTTGTTTGGAATAAAGATAATATATATATACAGTATATATATATATATATATATATATTACATATTTATTTTTGTGTACACAAAAGTGTACTTTTTGTGCATTTATAGACTGTTTTTAGTGTGATATCATAGACAACTGTTTAAATTGAATATGATGTCTATCTTTAAATGATAGTGTTAGTGCAGTGTATGTGTATACAGCCTAAATAATACACCTTTTCCACCTGGATATGCAAACTTTTGTTGGACGCACAGTGTGTGTGTGTTGGTTTGTTTAACCATATATTGGGGACATATGTGTACCCAAAAACTGACAAATCTGAACAAAAATGTAGTAAAGTTTTCTTAAGATTGTATAAAGCTGTGTATAAAAACAATATATGTCTATGGCATGACTTCTAAGTAATCGCGTGTGTGAAAATGTTATTGCGCATCATGTTGGTCCACTCTCTCTGATACTTGAGTGTAAAACCTAGACTTTCAACTTTATCATATACACTTTGTCGAATGTAACTAAGAATTGCCTGCTTAGAATTTCCTCATTAACTAACTTTGCTGTGGTGTCACGTCAACAGTTACTGTGAAGTGATTAAAAACAGTAAGGTGTCCCAGTGGTGCACATAGTAGCACTTTTGCAGCCTCTTTCATCCAATGAGATTCGAGGACCAGAACAAACTGTATATTATATATACATATATATAGTGATAGTTATGATTTTATTAATAATTCGATTTCTAGTTTTATAATACTGTATTTTCCTGGTATTGCTTTACAACTTTAGTGCATTGAAGCTGTATTGATTAACAGAGGGAATGATGTAAGATGAATGATGCATGTTTTGGGAATTTTATCCTTATATCATCCTTTCCTTTCGCTCCAATGCACAGTAATGTGTACGAGCCTGTCTACAAAACAGCGAGTGAAAGAATGAACAAGAGAGAAAATAGATGTTGCAGCGGCTTCATGTCACTGTCAGCTATAATGAAACATGGATATGAATCAAACACACACTCCCGTATACCCATCTGCCCTGCATTTATTAGGACATACATATTTTCCCATGTAAAGAAGATTTGAATATGAAATTGAAAGAGTGTGTCCACTGAGGCATGTGCGCACGCAAGACATCGGCGTCCTAGAACTCATCTGTGTGTTTAGTCAGGTAGAGAGATGTTTTCTTTTTTAAATTGCCACTTCTGCTGTTTTCCCATGGTAATGACGAAGGGAGAATAAGCAGAGAGAGACGGATCCATGGAGACACTGGATATATCAAGAAAAATGGCTATGCGCTTCAACCCAGCAGAGTTCTGAATCTTACAAACTCATTTAAGCAGCATTCATGCTTAGATTCCTTGACAGTTTGCCTGGCAGATGCTGGAAATTGCGTTGGTTGGGTGTTAGAGGTAGAATTTTTTACGGCGAGAGTGAAAGTTACGGTGGATATTTCCAGATGATTACTTGCGCCGTAAAAATTCCCCCGTGCCGAATGTCAGGTTCCTTGAACGTCGTCTGGTGGTGGAACATGAGCGTGCGGCAACGTTACGTAAACGAAAGTGAGAATCCCACGAAAAATAATGAACGTCAGGAAGCAAGGAGGCGAAGGTAAACGAGTCTTATGAGAAAAAAGGAGAAATTGCGAAACAAAATGGGAGGAACAAATCGCAGACAGAAAAAGAGTCAGACAGGGTGTACAATGCAAAGATTTATGCAAATCATTATGCAAATGTGGGGCACCGCTGAGGTAAAAKTGCCCTCTTTCCAATCAGAGAATCAAATCCATCACTAACCTGCTGCTAGAGAGGAACGGGGACTTAGAGCGATGGAGGAATGGATGAAGGGAAGCTAAATGACTTGCCCCATACCCAGAGATAGTCGCTCCCTGCTGTGGGGATAACTGCAGGCTGAGGCCTGTCTCTCCTGGAGCTCTTTGTCTCTGAGACTCCCAATCAGCCAGGATTCAGTCTGCCACTGCCTCTGGAGGGCATTAAT
>JAZGTJ010001946.1:0-47696 GCA_036877575.1 Botia almorhae
ATATGTGCTATGTATTAGGTTTTGGGATTGATTAAAAATGTCCGAAAAGCTCTACTGCCTACAAACTGAGGAGGTGGATGAACAGAAAACCAAAGAAGCTACGAAGTGAAAGTTTCTGGTAAACACATTTGAGTCCACACCCTCAGATTCTCAATTCTGGCAATTTGGTTTGCATTACAATCCAGAGAAAATACAGCAACAATAGACTACGGATGAACATCATTAATCTCTGTCAGAAAATCTCATCCACTCATACAAGCATGGGCGTAAATTTCATCTAACATTTGGGGCGGACAAGAAACATAAAATTTCTCAAGAGTAATTTTCAAAAGTGACACAAATAATAGAGCCAAAATTGTACTTGTACTTAGATATTCAACTGCAGCAAGCCCACTGATCTACCACCTAAAATCATATTGAGCAAAACCCAACACAATGGCATATTTTACATTTATGCACAGATGCTTTTATCCAAAGCAACTTACAGTACATTCAGGTTATTCAATTGTCAGTACGTGTTCCTTGGAATCAAACCCACGACTGCTGCAAATGCAATGCTCTGCCAACTGAGCTACAGGAACACTAGATTAGATATACAATATTAGTGTAATATCCGTTCACACATAAGCCATTTTAGTTGTAGTGGGTGAGATACTATCCAACAAGCTATGGTATTAAACAAGCTAGCAAACAAGCTAGATAACATTAATCGCTAACATAGTGGACTCATGGAAAAATACATTGGTAATCCATTTTTTGTCATAGCTAATTTATTTATAAAATAGACAGCTTACTTATTGGAGTTTCACAGGACTTGTGCGTGTAGGTGAGGTAATGGCATATACGTTTATCTGTTTCTTGGTAAGACCTAGCAAAATTATGCAGATACTAACATGGACAGGTTGCATAAATTGCCATAATCTTAGACAAACCATGATCAAAACCATATATGTAAGAAATAGGGCCAGATTTTATTAAAAACAGAATTATTTGTTTATTTTAAAAATAAGCATAGTTGCTGCTGACCAAAATTTGTTTTGTGATGAATTATTGGCTGTCAAGAACAGAGTCAAGAAACTATCATAACTGAAGAAATGTTTTGAAATGAAAATGTGTGAAAACAATCCAAAAAAATTCTGTTAATGTTTATTTTATCAAATTGTCAATTGTTGTATTTTTTACAGCACATACCATGTAAATAATAATGTGTTGTTGAGCCTATACAGTTATGCAGGTAATTGATACATTTCAGTGTTTGATTTTGCAGACATGTAAATTTTGGTACTGTGTTGGGTCACAACTAACGCTATCCTGAGAAGAAGCCAGACCCAAGCTTTAAACTCCAAACACAGAATCTAGGCACAGATTGTAAATGGCTAATGAATCTGTTTTGTGAAGAGAATCCGTCAGATTTGTCTTTGCATTACTGGAGGCTCAATTATGGTAGTCAGTGATACATGATTTAAAAATGGCTAATTCGCCCCTCAAAGCATCGTATTAACGCAAATGGGATTCTCTTCATTACGAAAACAGAATTCCACTCAGTTGATTTCCATAATTAAATGTTACCGGGTGTAATTAACCTAAAATGTACAACAAAATAGAATATCCATATTCATTTCACAGCAAATTACAGATATGAAGAAAACATAGACAGTAATTATTGACTACAAACAGCATTGAGTGGGATTTAATATCAGAGAGATGAAAAAATGAATGAATGGAAACATTCAAGAGGTGGAGACAAACAGGAAAGTTAAACTTAAAGTCTCTCTCTTGAATCTTTTATGACCCAGAGTGGTTCTCATACACATGCTTATCTGTAAACATGCATGCATGTCTGCTACACAGTATGCAACAAGTAGTGCATAAAATAAGTATGTACTACTCATTTGTGTGAGTAGGATGTCTGAATATTTACTGTTCATGATACAGTACACTATCCTATAAGGCCACAGGACCTAGCGTTTTGAATGTTCCTAGGACATGGAAATGTGCTTAAAACCTATGATTCAACATGATATAGATTCAACAGATATAGCATGTCCTAGATAGAACATATTGAAACTATAGTATTACATTCCATCAAACTTTATTAACCTTAAAGGCACAATATGTAATTTTATGCCGCTAGAGGTCGCGTTTACAAAACAATAATAAAGAAGCTTAAAGACGCCATGAAACAGCGTGGGTGATCTTCACCGTCGTCTTTACCATCCACGGGCGAAAAAATCATATCAAAGTCATATTAACGTATGAGGTAATTAATTTAAATTTTATTACTTGTATGTCTGTTTACATTATTTTATTTGAATTTGCCACAAGGAACGTAAGGTTTAATGCCATGTTATTACTTATATGCTACTTTTCATGTCAGAATTAATTGGTGATTTAACGCTGCACAGTTTTACGTGTTCAAACCAGTTGCACTAAAAGTACATTTTAATGTACCCACAGTATTTAAAAAAAGGTTTACTATTTATGTGTAACACATACCGTATTTAATTAAACTGCCATAGACGTGTTCACCAGACTTAATACACAGCATTAATTACCAAAGTACAAAGAAAGTGCAATATAGTAAAAGGTAATGCATAATCGTGTTCCAAAATAGTGGAGTGCCAATACCTCCGCATTTGTCCACGAGTGTTGCCATGGTTTCTATAGCAGTACAAGCAGTACAAAACCTGACATAACGTGCATAATACATCACTGACAGGTGACAAGTGACGTGGGACGTGAACTATTTAAAATCGCGATTTGTTTTTTACAGATTTACAGATAATTGTACATATTTGTGATAATGTGAGTATAGAATTAAACAAAATATCTAACACTGTGCAAGTGTTTATTGGATGCTTTTATACAAATATCTTACATATTGTGCCTTAAAGTTTCACATGTATGCACTAAAATCACATTCAGTACATACTATTAAAATATGTGAATTCAAACATAGTTGAAGATGTAGTTCAGTTTTATTTTGTAGTATAATATAGGTTCCTTTGGATTAGTATAGTATACTTTGGTGTATTATATACTTTTACTCTTATGTTTGAAGTGTACCAGAGACCACATCATGGGTGTAGTTTGATGGTGTGCACCTGTATTTAGAAAACACCACCAAACAAACCAAATTCTGGCATCAAGCTTGTGTGAAAGCACCCTTAAAGAGGTTGTCTGCTCGCCTGACACCGAAAACACGGTCAGATGGTCAGAAAACACATGCACATACGCACACAACGTATTACTCTCGGCAAAGAGGAGATTAATAACACCTGGCTTTAGAAACGGAAGCTTGTTCCACTCCACTGCTCTGTCCTAGGGCCTTTAATTAGGAGAGGCAAATGATCACTGAGAATCTGCTTCATAAGCACAAAATGAAAACAAAACACTGAGCACCATATCCAATAAACCTTTCTCAGCTACATTCTATTTCACTCACGCAAGGAAAACATTGATCCAATACACTCCCAATATTCTACTGAAAGTAGAACCTAGCCTCCTCTGAGACATCTTAGACTATGATTGAGCTGGGTTGATCGAAAAGCAGTGATGTGTACTGGACTTCTGAAATAGTGGCAGAAGTGGCAGAAACCCTCTCTGGGTTTGTTTTTTGATATAAATTTATGCTCTCTTCCACTTGACGTTTACACGGTTTGTAGAAATAATAAAATAATAGAGTTATAAGCGTATTTCATACATCTGTTTGTTTTTCAGAGCAGTTGTTGAGTTTTGGGTTTACTGGTCACCTTCTTCATTAGTCACCAAATCCTGGATCCATCTATTTCCACCAGTTTGACCTATTCAGGCTGAAATGTGAACCAGATAGGAAAATAGCATGCATTATGGCATTGACTCATTCAATCATATCATGAAATGTTTTTGCCTTTACCCTCCTCACATTTACTAGATGTTAGGAAAGCAGTGAGAACACAACAAGCTTAAACAAGGCAAAAGAAGTGCCAGTGAAATGCTGGTGTCACATTTCCTGTCTGCAATGTCAGTTATTTTATCATATATTTTTGGATGAGATGATGCCTCATTTGCCTTCTCAGTAAAAATTAGCTCTATTTGGGAAACACATTATTCAACATGTGTGACCCTCCTCCCACCTCAGGGCAAACACGGGACAAAGAACAGATGTAGTATGTCTAAGACTATACAGGTATTCATACTACACACCTGCCAACAAAGAATTCAGCAGCTAACTGTGTTTATTGCAGAAGTGTTCCATTAAACAAAACTTGCAGAAACATCTTTTCACTGTATAAAAACAGGTAATTAGGGAAGAATGAACCAGCAGAAGTGCTAACAAAGCCAGTTTGAGATGAGACCTCCAACAGTACAATACTGAGAGCTAATTGTTTCTTATATGTTACTTCTAATGGTCAGAACTTTAGCTGTGTTAAGATAAAGGGCTGCTTTTAAATCTGTGGCAAGAAAAGGAGCCCATTTTTATGGAAACATATTAATCAAGACTGAGACACTTTTATATCTGTAATTTCTCCATTTCCATTGTTGTATGCAGTAATGTTATTATTCAAAATTGTCAGGCAGAACTGAATAGGGTGTTTAAAGGAACATTCATTGTGTGGCAAATGTCATGAAAAGCAGAATATCTTTGTTTCAAGTGTCATTGACACATAAAGAATAATAGAGACAAATGGGATTGCAAATAACTTCACAAAAGATCCAACCCGCAGAACAATATAATAAATTAAAAGACTGTAAAGAGTGAACTTTTATTTAAAAGTTGCAGAAAAGATCATGAAATAGATTATAAATGAAATGACACTGCTATACATTTATCAAAATGAGTACAAAATTATAGAGCAGACGGCATCAAAGTCATTTTTGTAGTATTATTGTCACATCAAAGAAAGTTGAGATGGGTATAAATGTCCTGTAGCCAGTCAGAAAGATAACCTAATCTTAACACACTGGACACTTGTTATCATTCTGTTACTATGGCAACCTGAACATTCTCAGCTTTTCTCTGAGAGTTCTGAACAATGGTGCTGCAAATTGACTGTTTAGACTCAACAAATATGGATTCTACAACATTTTATATAAGTGTTTAAAGTTACACAGCTGTGCAGATTATTACAGTCGTTTATGAGACAGATTGTTTTATTTGGCGATGATGATGATTGTGAATTCACTTTATATCCATGGGGGACTAAATTGCAGCTGTATTACACTTCCCCTCTGCACTGTTGTTCCATTGAGAAAATGTGATTTTCCCATTTCAATTTGTATTTGTTACGGTGGAGGCTCCAGCCTCCTTTCCACCACGCCACCTGAGGGAACCCTTTCCGGAATATTGACCGGATTCCACACAAATTACATTTCCCATGATGCAACTTACCTGGCGCTGATCATTTCCTGTTTGTCACCTGTTCCTGATTATCATCACCTTTATAAACCGAACATTTACTACAGCTCATTGCGAAGTCTTGATTTGCATCAATTTTGAGCGGTTTCCCTGTTTATTTCCTGCTGGTTTTCTGTGTATGATCTGAACTTTTTACTGTTTGTCGATTGTTTGCTGCATGCCTTTGATTTGGATTGTTGAACAATTTTGATTGTTTGCTACCCGTCTTGACCTTGGATTGTGTTTTTAAAATTGATTGTTTGCTGCCTGCCCTGACCACTGCCTGTATAACAACTACTGTTTTGTTTTGCCTCCACTATAACTGTTCGCTGTTGATAACTCTGCCTGTTGACCACTCTGCAAATGGATCCTAAAAAAAATAAAACCAATCTGCAAATGGATCCTAACCCATCTGACTCTTTGTTACAGAGGACTTCGCCAGAACACGATCCAGCAGCTTTCTCGCAGTTGTCTTCAGAACTCACAGTCCAGGCCTCGCAGCTCGCCTTGCCCCAACATCAACTCCGTCGCTTAACCTCACTCTCTGAGGAGTAAGTCAAGGCTTTTCGAACATCCATCTAATGCCTCAAGACTCAACCACACCCGCTGCTACACCATCACCCGCTCCAACACCCAGTGCCTCGGTCCCGGTAAGCCCTCGCGTAGCTTTTCCTGAAAAGTTTGGTGGTTTGCCATCAAGATTTAAAGGGTTTTTGCTTCAGTGTATGCTTTTTGTGAATCAGCAGCTCTTCTTGTATCCCACTGACTCTGATAGGATAGCTTTCGTTTGTTCTCTGCTAACCGGAAAGGCATTGGACTGGGCCATAGCGGTGTGGCGGTTAGACGGCTCAGTTTTTCCCACTTTTGATGTTTTTCTTCAATGCTTCTGTAAAGTGTTTGAACACCAGCCAAGTACAGCGATCTTTTAGAAGTATTTATTAAGAAAAAGGCCTCCCAACTACCCCAACACCGTTCTTTAAATTGTGCTAGTCTACACTTGGTAATGGTATCTAGCTTAAATTCTTCGCATTTCAGCTTGCCTTTAGCAGTATTTATTTATTGTTTTTATACAGCAGCTAATTATGACCTATAGCTACGTTTTAAAGTTAAGCGATCTCTTGTTGGTGATTTCCAATTCGCAAAATTTACATTTACATTCATGCATTTGGCAGATGTTTGTGAATATGATTTACAGTTCATTCGAGGTACACATTTATCAGTATGTGTTTCCTGTGATTGAATCTGTGTTTGATTGTGACCTTATTCCTTTGTCTCAACCTGAATCTGAGGCCATGAGGAATTACATTCAGGAAGAGCTAGCTAAGGGCTTTATAAGACCCTCAAATTCTCCTGCTTCAGCAGGGTTCTTTTTTGATAAAAAGAAGGATGGGGGGTTAAAACCGTGTATAGAGTACCAAGCCTTAAATGAGGTCTCCGATAAATTTCGATATCCGCTACCCCTAGTACCAGTCGCATTAGAACAGCTTTATTCGGCTAAGTTCTACACTACACTTTATCTTCGAAGTGCCTACAGTTTGGTGAGAATAAGAGAGGGGGAAGAGTGGAAAGCCCTTTGGTCTTCCAGTCATTTATGAACAACATTTTTGGGCATATGCTCGAGACTTGCATGATAATTTATATTGACAATATTCTTATCTATTCTAATTCGCTCGAGGAACACGTTCAACATGTTAGAGCCGTGTTAAAACGATTACTCAAATATCAATTGTATGTTAAGCAGGAGAAATGCAAATTTTATAATACTAGTACAGCATTCTTGGGCTACATTATTTGTCAAGATGGTGTCACCATGTATGAGAGAAAGGTAGAATCAGTTTCCAATTGACCGCAACCAAAGACCATAAAAGAGTTACAGAGATTTTTGGGCTTCGCAAATTTCTATAGACGCTTCATCAGAGGTTTCAGTTCGGTCGCTGCCCCTTTAACGTCACTAACTAAGCAGACCGCCAGTAAGTTGAGATGGACCCCTCAGGCAGAAATGGCCTTTCTTGAGTTAAAAAGACGTTTTACCTCAGCCCCGATCCTTAAACATTCAAACCCTGATCTACCATTCGTAGTAGAGGTAGACGCCATCAACACAGGTGTTGGCGCCGTTCTAGCTCAACGGCAGGGATCACCCCAGAGATCACCGAACCTACAGAGCTCCCGTCAGTGACCAAATGGCTTTAAAGAAGCGAAGAAATATGGGACAGGGCCCACACTCACCTCCTGCATGCCATCAGAAGACAGACATTAGGGGCTAATGCTCATCACAGACCTGGTCCTATTACACTCCTGGCCAATGGGTGTGGCTGTCTACCAGAGACCTTCGACTCAGGCTCCCATGCAGAAAACTCAGCCCCAGGTATGTTGGTCCTTTTCAAATGATCAGACAGATAATGGTAGACATTTACATTTAGTCATTTAGCTGACTCTTTTATCCAAAGTGACTTACAAATGAGGACATGGAAGCAATTCAATTACAATAAGATGCAATAGTGAATAAGTGCATAGATATAGACAGGACTCAGGTATTTCAACACAGTATAAGAAGTTTTTTTTTTTTTTTTTTAGAAGTGGAAGTGGGGGTGTGTTAGTAAATTAGTCAAGGAAGTAAAGACGAAAAAGATGAGTTTTTAGTTGTTTCTTAAAAATGGCTAATGACTCAGCCATTCTGATGGAGATATGGAGTTCATTCCACCAACCGGGCAGAGTAAAAGAGAGAGACCGGGAGAGAGATTTCTTCCCTCGTTGGGTTGGAACCACAAGGCAACGTTCGTTAGCTAAACACAAAAGTCACCTTGAAGGCAAACATCAGAGCCTTGAATCTGATGCGAGACCCCGGCGCCGTTTACCTCCTCGCGCCAGGAGTCGCTTGCAGGAATGGGTGGGGGGGTGTTGGGGGGTGTTTGGGATCTGTTACAGTGAAGGCTCCGGCCTCCTCTCTACCGCGCCACCAGAGGGAACCCTCACTGGGATATTGACCGGATTACACACAAACTACATTTCCCATGATGCAATTTACCAGGCGCTGATCATTTCCTGTTTGCTACCTGTTCCTGATTATCATCACCTTTATAAACCAGACATTTGCTACATCTCATTGCAAAGTCTTGATTTGCCATGTGCATCAATTCCGAGCATTTTTCCCTGTTCATTCCCTGCTGGTTTTCTGTGTATGATCTGGACTGTTTACCGTTTGTTCGCTGCCTGCCTTTGATTTGGTTTGTTTAACCGTTGATGATTGTTTGCTGCCTGCCCTGACCACTGCCTGTATAACGACTACTCTTTTGTTTTGCCTCCACTATAACTATTTGCTGTTGATAACTCCAATTAAACCAAGCTGCAAATGGATCCTAACCCGTCTGACTCTTCGTTACAAGATTAGTGCTGCTTACATTGGCTCGAGTCCAGTTTAGTCTTCCTTACCTCAGGCGACCCACAGTGCTGCTATAATCAACATGCACTCCATTTTCTGCATATTTCTAGCTTGCGTCGCCCTTCTTTACCCTACCCATAAATGCCCAAAACACCCGCCATTATCGCATGCCAGGGCTGAGAAATTTCAGTATTAAAAATGTGATGTCTCGGGGGGCGCTTCACATTTTAGGACTGCTGATCTTGCAACGGTGCATGCCGACAGGCTGTTGGCAGTTGCAAAAGCGATTCAGAAGATGTGGTGCTTCATTTCATTTTAGTTGAAAACAATCAACTGTAAAGTAGGGGTGTGCAAGTACAGGCATTTTTCTTTATTTAGTCTAATAGATTTAAACTTTTTTGTTTTTGAAATCTTTTCCTTAGCTTTCATTATTAGGTTTTGATACTTTTCATTGATACTTTTGTTTGTACTTTATATTTTAGTGACACTTTACTGACATACTGACTGAAGTAATTGCTTTTAATCTAGCGGAGATCCACTTTGCAAACACCTTCAACCAATGACAGATGGTACATGACTGACTTTACTGATGCTGGGGTCTGAAGATGAGTTTCCATTAAACTGGAGTTCAGTGCTGCCTGAATTATGCTGTAATGTGAACTGTAGAGAACAGGGGGACGTGATATTCTTCTTTCACACACTCATGTGGAAGATAATTAGGTAAATGAGTCCTTTTATGAATTCAGCGCATCGTCCATTTGCAGCAGTGCTGTGAAGATGATATTAATGGTTAATGTGGGAGAATATATCTGTAATATTTGCTCCGAATGTATCGGTCTCCTTCAGTCTAAAAGAAATATCAGCAGACAAATTCTGACAATAAAAAATGGGACACAATAGCAAATTTAAGCATAATTCTGCAAGCATTTTATGAGAGTAGCAAAACCCTTCATTCCAACCTGTCATATATGACCATATAGGTCTTTTGTCACTTCCCTAAAATACGACTCATAGGAGCTTAGCACCCCTACTGACAGCAGGGGACACCACAGAAACTTTTGCCTTAATCCAATAATATAACTAGGGTTGGTAGGGGGCTCAGTTAGGAAGTCGTCAACTTGAACGCTTGAACTCAACTTGAACTCCTGAACACAACTTCAGCACTAAAACAGGAAAACACGGCATGCATCCATCCATTCAGCCAGCCTTTTTGAAAAGATTAGGTGAATAATGCAGCATATAAATTAAAATATGGGGGCACATTGAAAACTTTGAATGTCATTTATTCTCCTGTGTCTCATATGCTTCGTCATAAGACATGTAAGAACCAATGTTATTCTATTAATGCCATGCTATTAAATTTAGTGCTCTGATCTGTTTCTCTGGTTGCTTATTTGGCTTAAAATATTATATTATATTAATTTTGTTTTCTTTCATAAATGTATGGTTTTACTTCAAAAGATATTTATTAACCTACTGGAGTCATGAATTACTTCATGATGGGTGGATGCACGTAGCTCAATTGGCACAGCATTCCGTTATAGCAGCACAACAAACACAGATTCAATCACAGGAAACACATACTGATAAATGTGTACCTCGAATAAACTGTAAATCACATTCAAAAACATCTGCCAAATGCATGAATGTAAATGTAAATTTTGCGAATTGGAAATCACCAACAAGAGATCGATTAACTTTAAAACGTAGCTATAGGTCATAATTAGCTGCTGTATAAAAACAATAAATAAATACTGCTAAAGGCAAGCTGAAATGCGAAGAATTTAAGCTAGATACTATTACCAAGTGTAGACTAACAAACCATGTACAGACTGAAATGACTGTAGCCTTGCTGTGGAGATTATTCTTACAACCAGAAGAGGACAGGCTGTACCCCGACTGCACAGTAAATGAGGTCAGAACAGCACCGGTGTTCAGTATGTCAATTATGGAACATTTCCTTTCCTGGTTTTACAAACCACCACTAAGATTTTCTACTGAAGTCTAACATGTGCTTAATAAAACCTCAGCAAGTGTAACCATGCCTGGCCATATAAAAAGCTAATTTAAAAACTATTTACAAGTACATTCAATATAGAATGTAAGTCAAAGCATGTATGTCTACTTTTTGTGCTACCTTTTTTAATGCTGTTTACAGTTCCACATGGAAACCTGATGATCAAATTAACAAAGTCAGCGTCTATATACAGTATGTGTAAATCTGTGCATAGTGTTTATTAATAGTTCAGTAATTTAACCCTTGTTTGCAATGGCAGTAAATGTTCTGGCTCAGTGTCTTGCTTTGGTAATTTTATGAAATATTAATCATCACACTGAAAAATAGTAGGACCAAGAAAAATATTTTCATGTAGAACTTGTAAGTTACTTTGTATTTCAGATGTGGAAACAAATTTTTGTATGAAAAACAAGACAAAACTTTTAACAAGAACCACAGCAAATGCATTGTATAGCACTGACAACATAAGTTTTTTTGGGGGAAACTCAAACCACTAAGACAGCACTCTGACAGGATGTTGCTTTTTACTGTTGTTGTTAGGTTAGCATCTATTAAGAGCTTTACATCACATACTCGGGGGTCAAAAGTGGAACCAAAATATGCTTTACTGTAACAGTGGAAATCAATCCAAGACTCAAGACTCTTTCAGGAGGAAGAGCTAGAGGAGAGTTGATGGATACAATTGATTTTGATGTTGAAGGAATCGTTTGAATGATTTATGTAGCACAATGCAGGCAGTATTTAGACTCCGCAATTGCCGGCAGTGAAGAAGGTTCAAGAATGAATAAAAGGGCCTGTTTCCTTGTAAAGCCACTCAAGATCCACTATCCAACCCTTTATTGACACACTATCACACTATTTGTCTGTGTGTCTGTCTAAATTAATTTATTCATTAGAAACGTTTTCAAAGCTTATGGTGACAAAATACCCATCTGAGGTGCTTTCATTTATCAAGACCAGAGGAACAAATCAGATGTCAATATAATGAGTCCATGTAATGTGTCCATGTAATGAGAAGCCAAGTTCAGGGAAATTACAATGAAATTATGAGCGATTGGTCACCCAGCAGCACAAGCAAGAGTGAAAAGTTTAAAGACGTGAGAGAAAAGCATGTGATTTTGTTGCTCCCTGAAAAACAAAAGATCTTTTTTCAGTGTCTTTGTGTTTATTCATTTATTCATTGATTGACATTTCTCTCACCTTGTCGCTGCTGGTTCTCAGATGTCTATTTCTTCTGGACACAATCACATCAGAGAGCAGGTCAGGTGTGAATGTGTTCACGTGACTCCCACTGCCTGGGGTCTCTGATTACTTCAGCGCAGAGCTATGGGGCGGAGGAATCCAATAGCACAGCTTTGGGTGACCTTTAAGAGCTCTGCATGACTGTGGTTCTCTCTGCAGAGCCTCTGCTGGGATTTTTCAGTGCTATTTTAATACAATCACCATTGTGGACATGTTCCCAGAACTTTCACAATGGCAGCTATTAAACTGCTTGTAAAGAAACCAAATCTGAATCCTCTTGAATGTATTAATTATAGACCTCCTGACTGCATTCAAATTTTAGTGAGGCCTTAGGCATCATCACAGTATGGAAACTGCACTTGTCAGAGTAACTAATATTTCTGCCATCTGAATGGGGCTATATCTTTTTTTGTTGCTAGAGTTATCAGATTATAAGTGATGTATTTGATGTTATCAGATGTGTGTTTTGTGGGAGAGGGCATGTTCTAAAGTTAGTTAGTATGAGATGCCAGTTTAACCGTGCTCTGGCCCACTTGAAGAGGTGGGCTGGAGCATGGTTTGATTGGACTCGGTTCACATGTAGTGTGACCTCTAACCGTGCCGGAACATGGAACAGCTACTAATTCTGTGTGCGCTACTGTCATCATTACAACATTTAATTTAATTTGAATTTAAGGTTTATAACGGTCTGGTTATAACCTTGTTGATGAACAAGAACTGAGGTTTGCAAAACTGCAAATTCCTCCAAGTCAGCGGTCTCTGTAATAATCTTATGAAATGTGCTGTATAATCAAGTAAAAATCACTATACTGCATAAATTAGGAATCTATTAGACAGTGTATTTTTATCAAGACAAAAAGTGCTTTTCTTTAAGAGTTGTGCTCAGGGTTCGGTACAAAGCAACTGTGCCTAGAATAAATACACCCTGAGCAGATCTTTTAGATTTTGCTTACAGTTATATTGAAGGTTTTATTAAGGTAACTTTAGTTAATGTGATTTAAAATTTCCATTCATCTTCTCCATTAAATTAAAACTTAAAAAAACGCATTCAAGAATCCTTTAAGTAAATTCAAATGGATCAAGTTAGTTAATTGAACTATATGGAATAAAAAAGGGTTAAATAACATTTAAATTTGTTAAATTTAACAAATAGTTCAAGTTAATCAAAAATAATATGTTTAAATATCTTAAAAGGAAGAAAATGTTACAGTAACTCAAAATATTTTAGTATAATGTTTTTTAAAGAAAATTAACTTTACACTGCTTAATCTGTTTAATTTTAGCATTGGAGTTTACACTGTATCTAGGTATAATGATTATAAATTCTTATTGGAAAACACTAACTAATTGGAAAAGACTAATTAAAAGCTTATCGTGTTCAATGTGCTACATTGTTTGTATAAATGATGAGATGACTGACCTTGCACAAATAAAGTATGGTGTGCCCCAAAGCTAGATCTTGGGCCTATTGTTATATTACCTTTAGATGATCTCATTATGAAACACAGCACAGCATTAGCTTTTACTGCATATGACACACTGCTTTATATATCTCCTTCAGACCAGATGAAATTTCAGAGCTTTCCAAACTAGTGGATCGCATTAGAGATATTAAAGACTGGATGTACAGTAATTTCCTTCTGCTAAATTCTAATTAAAGTGCCCATAATTGGACCACATGCTTCTATAAGTTCCCTAGATGGTTTACACTTTTGACATGCAATACTGTTGAAAATCTGGTATTTGTCATTTAAAAAGCCACTTGTTATTAGTATTTCTGATAACGTGTCATGACAACTAATATGAGGCATCACCATGTTTGTGTTTTGTGGAATGAATGTAAATGCAAACTTTTAGAGGAGCAGTGTCAACATCACTTTTGGTCTCATTCAAGGGTAAAAAGATTTCATGTGTTTTATTTAATATCTGCAATACAATTGACGTAACATTCGTTTTATAGATATTAGGACAATTAAAGCATGGGAATTGCCTTTCTCTGATGAAAACAGTTTTGTGAGGGCATACTTTCTGGGGTAGGGTGTTTTTAGAGGAAATTATTTGTCTATAGAGAGCACTTTAATGCATCAAAATGCATTTTATTTTCTTATAAGAAAATAGACAGTAATTACAGCTATTGAAAGTTACTTTACAACTATGCTAAGTAAGTTAAACCATAGGCAAGTTTCAGCTAACTGTAAGCTACTTTAAAAAAATTAAGCTGCAATCTGTAACTTTATCCTCTATCGACATTTCTCCCTGAAACATAAAATTGCAAGTTACTTGTGGAATTATTTTCTTAACATGGGTGACAAGTTTAAATCCTAACCAACTGCAGTAAGATCAATCTACAAATGCTTCCCAGCATCCACACACACTATACCATAACTAAGCTCTTTCTGTTCTTTCAACAGTCAGACTTTTCAGACAGTCAATTTTTTTCACGCTTTAAGTACCCAGTCCAGTGACAACAAAATTATATTGTTATTATACAGATGTATAACAGAAATTGCCCTGTTTGTTTCTAGTGATCTGTGGAATCAAAATGCAGCTCATTATCATTGTTTGATTTTTCAATGATTTTTCAATGTTTATCTGGACAACAATCCAGAAAGGCCATGCCAGTCAGACAGAACACTGGGGCCAGAAAAGGATGGGTTACATCGGCAGCCAGCTGGTTTAAACTGCTGCCCAGTGTGAGCTAATGTCCACCCTGTTCCTGTACTCTCAGCACCCTGCCACATTAATTCTTGGATCTGTATGACTTACACTCATCTGTGACAAACAAGACATTTAAATAATAACATCAGTATTCTCAAAGTCACAGAGTTACCACACATTAGCATTTTAGAGCTGAAAAACATCACTCTGAACATTATAGAGCTCCGACTCAATTGGAAAATGTTAATAAATGCACACCTGTGACCATGAACACATTCTATATTATAATATAAAGGTGCTTGGCAGCCTACAGTGATAATCCTAAAGTATTATTTGCTGAATTATTATCACGGTCTAAAGCAGGTTTACAGCAATGTACACGTAAAATTTATCCACTCAGTAAACACCAAAACAGTAAAAAAAAAGTGATTCCATGGTTCTAGATTGGAGGTTTGTTGTATATTCTTTCCTTTGCATTGCAGGACCCCTGTAGCATCTTTATGACTAAAGTGTACTTCAGGGTTGCGTTATCCACTACGTCTCGTGCACAGTGTGTGATGTAAAATACATCATCAGCCAAGTCTGCATTGCCTGCGTATGGCTGTGTAAAGTTCATCTTAATAAAATTAACTCAAAATGCCATGAGGGGGCCACACAAGGTTGGGGTCTTGCACATCAGTGTATGTCAAGCACTGCATGGGTGGCTTATTTCGTTATTAAAAAATTATTAGCCACATTCAAAACACACCCACCTGTAACAATACATCAGTTGAACTGGCTTGCGGGCTGTATAATCGTGGTTTGTACAGTATGTCATCAGGCAGATGTAAGCAGCCTGCAGTGACACTATTTCTCTATTACTTAAAAGGGTTTTAGGCACTTAGGTGCACTCAGTAATTTTTGGCTAATAAGTTTTACATAGAAATGTTTGAATAGCACTTAGAAATATCAGTAATGTACATCACATAGATGAGGACTCCAGAAATAACATTCTCCAGTGGGTCATTCAGACCTCACCAGCTGTATGGAAGCTACTTTAAAACAGTACAGGTTAGTCTTAATTTTAAATACACAAGCTACCGATTTAAACTACACTGCCACAAGATAATTGGGTATATAATTTTGTACAATAGCATATACTATTGCACAGCAAAGTATTGTAAAATACAATAGAAAAATATTGTATTTATAGAAAGGATAATACAATACAACATAGAAATTATCTGATCTAATGGATTGACAAAAAAAAAAGAATCAGACTTTCTGGTGTTCCATGTGGTGAAATTTTAGGCAAGAGGTTTTTTTTGCTATAAAGCTGCACATTGTGTTTCATTGCTACAAAGCTGCACATTTGTTAAGGTACACTGCTACTCTTTGGAAAAAGCTTGTTACTGAAAAAGCTGCAGTACACCACTGTGAAAGCACAGTAGCTAAGCTATTATCACACTACTGAAAAATGTAGTTAAAATATAGCTAGTTACTCTACTCCACTGAACATCACAATGTGAGAACATTTCTGTCTCTTCTTTTCTTGCAGCGTTTAGTTCTGACATTAATTAAATACACCTGAACCAGCTAATCAGGGTCTTCAGGGTTACATAAAAACTACAGGCAGATGTTTTTGATTATGGTGAAAACTAAACTCTGCAGGTCAGTGGCCCTGCAGCTGGTCTAGCAGCTCAGTATAAACATATTTTTCTTTAACCATTTCAGAGATCTGTGGATAGTCATAAAACAACCTGTACCACAGACCAATTTTAGCTCCACTTTGCTAAAAGGCATTACCAATGTAGCGAGTCAACAAAAAATGACCAAGCCTGTTATGAATTATGTATCTATTTAAAAAAATAGTTTGGGGTGGAACGGTGAGGAAACAAAACCTTTTCCCACTCTATGCTTGTTATTGAAGTATGTAGGCCACAATCAGATTTTTCATTTTCGGTAGAATCCTAACTCCTGTGTAAATTATCTGATGCGAGTAAATCCAGGACTCAGTGTGGACTCAGACTTTCATGAATTGAATGAGATCTTTCTGGTCACAGATGCCCCTGAGCATCAGAACTGCAGAACACTCGCAGGACACGCTGACATTTCAGACTGGAGGGAGAAAACAGAGGAAGCATTCAGCAGATAAAATAGGTTGAAGTCTAGCATCTATTCGTCTTTGTTACCTGTTTATTGATTGACAGAAGTCCTAAAGCTCCTCATCTCCTTGAAGAACATTTTAGACATGTTGTTCCTGAGCAGAAAGGATATAACCAAGCAGAAGCATGTGTGCGTGCCTGTAAAAGATAAATCCGTTCCTGGCAGCCTCAGACTCTAGTCTGGATAGAGTCACTCTGTTGTACAGTCCAGCAGTCTAAAACTTGATTGAATTTGACAGCAAATTTGAGGGAAGTTGAGTATACACTGTCTACACTGCATGCGAGTGCCGCAGTATGACAAAACAAGACATAGTTTGTTCATTATGATCGGTTGTGACATCATGCGTCACACTCATGTTAAAATAAATGGAGCTATGGTGCGACAAAACAAAAATGCTCATGTAATAAACAATGAAGGTCATGAATATCAGTTTAATTTAATTATTAAGCAATAAGGTATGAGAAGGTATGCTGCATTGTGCATGTGGTCATGGCTAAAGGGTGTTGTCTGGCAGGACACAACCTGCCAGACAACTTACCATGTAAATAAAATATCAAGTGCACAAAAGTTTATTGAGAAGTCATATAGAATATACTATATAAATATTTATATAAAATTATTAAATACCACCTATCTGTTGTTAATTATAATATAGCTCTAGCAATGTTATGTGCTGTGGGTACTGTGTAATGCAACCGATCAGTCAACATCAAGGACCCTAACTGTCTAAGCTGCAAATCTAAAACTCTTACACTACAATCTACAAAGGTGTGATGCAACACACACAAACGAGAACACTCCATTTAAAATTAATTAGGTGTGACATGAAAAACTAGAACTTTCATTTTAATTAACAATGTAACAAACTACTGTTCTGTAAGCTTCAGATTTAAAATCATCACAGTAATAGACAAGTTAATAGGCTGATGTTTTTACGTATCAAAAACAATAAACAGCAAGCCACAGACCTGCTGTATATTCCGAAAGACGAAAATGCAGCAACATTAAATAACAAAAAAATAGAACTATTCAGTCACGCACAAACGTGAATGACTAAGAGGGACATTTCAGGTAAATTAGGTTTAAAATATTTAAATAAATCTGTGAACATTGGAATACCAAAATAAACTGTTTTGGACTTGAAAGTCTTGAATAGCTTTTTAACTGCTTCATTTGAAAGAAAGAAATTGCTGGAAGACGTCAAATGACTTGAGAAAAGATAAAAACAGATGGATGCAACCAGAGAGAAAGACATTTGGTTCTTGCGACATGTAAAATGAGCTGATGTCTCCAGAAAAGGCAGTGACAAAATATTAAAGATAAATGAACACTCAACACATTGAAAAAAGACAGAGAGGAATGGATTAAAAAAGAATATAACAAGAAGAGGAAAAAAAATAACCAGCCTTGAGGGACTTATTATTTGAATGAGCTTCACAATGCTAAATTGGATTGTTGTGCTTTTACCTGAGGCTTCAGGCCAGCTGATCAAATACAGAGAAAAAGCAGCAATAACAACTAAAAAAAACAACAACCCATAATCCTTTGCATTCAAAATAACATGCGGAGTAAGAAAAGAATACATTACAAATGCAAATCAAGTTGGCCGTTTACAGAAATCCCACATTGTATTGTTTACTTAAAAGACGAAAAAAAAATGAAATTGTTCTCTGCATTTTGATTGTATTTGCTCACTGCCACAACTGGCAATAATTATACCTGTTCCTGCGCTTAAACAGACAGATTTGAGATGAGTCAGTCATAAAAGCTTACCAACGCACATCTGCTGCGCTGTTCAGGACTGATCGTTATGTTCATGCAATTTCACACCAACAGCTTTATAACTGTTACGCTTACCGAAATAACAGCAATTACACAGAACAGCAATCATTCTGAAACACACAGTACACATGTACATGAAAAAATTGGATTTTTTTTCATGTACTTAAAGGGATAGTTCACCTAAAAATGTCATTTAATCACATGCATGTCATCCTGTATTTCTACAGAGGAACACACAGGAAAATATTTTGAAGTACGTTAGTAACCAATCAACAGTGGCACCCATTGACTTTTGTGCCAATTGTATGCTGCAAATGGGAAGGAACTCAGGGGGACTGTGTCCAGGGAGTGAATTTCAAGGACTGACAGAGTGCCAGTTAAAAATGAGGAGGATTTCCATTGTTTTTCCACATAATAGCCTCCAAATGCTATGCAAATTTCATACATAAATAGCAAGTTTTTTGCATCTATGATTTGAAAATATTAAATATGTCCCCAACTAGAGTCCGCTTACTGAATCTCGGCCATTTTCCTTATTAACTGTATGTAAACAAAATCATTGCACATATTATTTCGTCATGAAACAGTTTTTGACATTCTGCAAGATATCCCCTTTGAATTTAGCTCTAACCCTAATAAAACTCACCTGCCTGTTGCCTCCTAATAATCCTGATTAGCTGGTTCAGGTGTGGTTGATTAGGGCTGAAGCTAAACTCTGCAGGACACTAGCCCTCCAGAAACAAGGTTCCCATGCCTGCTTCAAATACTCAGTGTTGAATGCATCTTATTTTTAACTCGGAGTACAAAAACCCCTTATGTAATCACACACATATAACATTAATGATTAATGATCCTGAATAGTGCTAACTGCAATTAACCAGACATTAGATGCTGACATCACACATACATCAGATGCTGTGTCCATTACAAGCCTTTTGAATAGCCCAACATTTGTTACTGCAGTACATGGACAACATCTGGAGCATCTGACAACACAGAAAGTTTCAACAGAGGAAGAGAAATCACACAGAGCTAAATATATTTAAATTTGTTAGAAAATTCCCAGACCAGACTAGCTCAGTTTAAAGAAAGCCAAAATGTCCATAATGCAATACATCTAATTGAGACGACCACATCATTACAATAAGAAGAAGAAAAGAAAAAGAACTCTGTGAATGCATTTTAATACAATTCAACTTTATTAATTCCTCAGGGCAAATGACTTTGTGCATAGGTCAGACAATTTCATTAATTTCAATGGAAATGGTGCAAGGCAACACTGGAAAATACAAAACTCTTCACTCACAGAAAAATGATTTGCAAAGAGATTCTCCACCATGTTATTTTAAATTTTATTGACTACTGATAATTTCAGGTCCATTTGAAATCCAATTTTTTGTATGACAAACTCAACAGGTTATTTCCACACTGTGTATACTGTGTAAGTGACCTAAATGTGTGCCTACACACACAAGACAGCCATGACCACATTTACATTTATTCATTTAGTAGACACATGCAGGTCACTCTATTAAATCTCAGAGCGTTCAAATCCTTTATATTTAGGTAACTGCATAGTATTTGTGCTCATGATAAGGAAGAGAAGATAGAGAAAAATCTAATTCTGCAGAACATTAACCTTTTTTATAAGCTTCAAGACTGTCTCATCTGGAACAGCTGCATCATTACCCCTGATCAGCTATTCACACATTCCTCATAATGTTGATTTGATTGAATTATAGAAAGTGAGAGCTCAACCATTTCAGTTACACGTATCTGCACTGAAAGCGAGTGATGCAACACTCGGTGCAATCTAGTAAGCTTCCATTATAATCAATGAAATTGTTTACGCTGTCTATAGTCTGCACAACTTGTTTCCCATATATTTACCAAAGCTGTCTACACTGCAAGCAAATAACATTAAGTGGCATAACAAGGGCTGTTTCTTCAGGGTGAATTGGAAAAATGGACACCAGCCCCCACTTACTCTCAACAGTGTAAAGATGCACTTTGTATGCCCCTTCATAACAGGGTTTAAAACAACGTACTTACATGTATGAAGTTACCCACATTGCAAGTGAACGCCACAATAAAACAAAATGGCAATCAAAGAAGCTGTCTACACTTCATGTGCATGATGATGCAACAAGTAGGTTGTCTACTCGGCAAGGACGTTATGCTACATTGTGCAAAAAAAGCTAGAACACTCAATAAAATCACCAGATCCGTTTTCACTGCAAGCAAACACTAGCTATAATTCATAACAAAACTAAAATGTTAGAGAAGCTGTCTACATTTCAAGTGAAAGAACTATGCAGAAACACAAATCTGCACTGCAAATAGTATGAATAACTACAATGCAACCACAAAATTACTACTCTACAAACTACACTTATGAAAATTAATTATGGTTTTATTATAGTAAAAGTGTAGTAACCATGTTTTTTGGTGGACTGATTACCATTTGTACAGTTCTACTACAAATACCATGGTTACACTATGCATACTGTACCAAAACCACGACTATAGAACCATGTTTTTATGTTTTATTTGAAGTGTATCTACATTGCAAATGATGACAACACCGTTAGACTAGAACATAACAATAATAAGCGATGCCCCCTACTCTGTAAGACATGACACAACGCAACAAAACAAATTCACTCCAGTGACTGTATAATCAACAATGTTGCCTGCACCGCAAGCAGGAGACATGAAAGAACTGGAATTTTAATAAACCAAGCTACATACACTGAACAAAAGCAATTATACAAAACAACAAAACTACAACATTCTCATTATAATCAAAACCAACTACACTGCAATAGAGCAATTGTACTGTATGTACACTGAGCAACACAACATGACAAAAGTACTACACTACTGTTTTAGTCAACAAAGTTGTCTACACTGTGAGTGACACAACAAAGCATGAATTTTAATGAACAGAACTGTCAACACAGCACATGAGTGTTGCTGTGCTGCACAATGTACAAAATTTTAAAGCAAGAATAGCTTATTTATTAAAGAGAGAATATTTTCTCACATGGCTCCTACGATTTAGAATGGCCCTACCACCAATTTTCTCTGTATCGAGACTCTAAACTAAACAGAAGTGTTTAGCTCGATATTTATTTAAATTGACAAAGAACCATACAGTAAATAGAATACTAATTAAGAAGTCTGTCTAGACTGCACATAAATGATGGCACGATGTAAAAACATACGGTAGGAAATTCCTGATGTCAACAAAGCTACCTACACTGAAAGCAGGGATAGAATATTTTTATTGTTTTTTCATTTTTTTCTCTGAGTGAAGATGGGGTGTTAGTTTCATTGGAGTTTGGAGAGATTGTGTTTTAGTTTAATCAACTGATAAATCAGGACAGATTAGCAACACTGCATCTGAAAGTGTCAGAGCAAATAAATCTTCTCATCTCAATATTCATGTGATTTAAATTAATCAGACAGACTCTTATCAAGACTGACATCAGAGGGGGAGAGAGAGAGAGATGGTTGTTTTTAACCATCAAACGAGCAGGCTGAGATTTTAAAGGGATAGTTACACCATTATTCTGCCAATTTCATTCATGCTGTTCAGAACACGTGTTATTTTTTTTTTTAATGTACATTTACATTTATGCATTTGGCAGACGCTTTTATCCAAAGCAACTTACATTGCATTATACTATACGTTGTTTCTGAGTATCGAACCCATGACCTTGGCGTTGTTAACATCATGCTCTAACCACTGAGCTACAGAAAAGCATGTAACACAAATGAGGAAATGTAGCAGAATCTCAGAGGTTAACATGAAATGAAAGTGTCGGCATGAATGCTGTTGAGATAAAAACTGTAGAATGACAGAATGAAGGCAGATACAAGCAGTGTGTTCTGAAAGAATACGATAGCTTTGTTGGTGTTTTCTGTGAGGGGATTTTTCAGGGAGGCTGATAATGCCAATGAGTACTTTTCAAGAGATCTCCTTGTCATCTTAAAATAGCCTTGATAATTATGTTATATATTTTTTTAACTTCAACCCAACACTTGTCAATAGGATTAATAAACTACAGACTGAGCAATGCTAACATATATTAAACATAACTGCTGGCATATAAACACAATTCCAAACTGCATGGTCAACCATGGGAAATTAGATAGCATCTCTGCATGGAACTCAAACATTTGATTTTAAAGAAATACAAAATACAGGCTAAAAGTATAAAGAAATTACAAATTGGACAAAAGATGCAGTCAGAATAGAACAGAATGGAACATTTATACTCCTCAATAAATGATAAGACTAAGCATATGAGTTTGAAAGTAAGCATAAGCCAACACATTTAAATCTATTTAAACCTACAACAGTATTTCCCAAACCTTTTACATTGGTGTACTCCTCAAAACAATAGACACAGACTACACCCTAACACCCTTAACAACCTTACTGTTTATGAAACAGGTAATTTCACAAAATAATTATTTAAAACAATTGTATGAAAGAATCACTTACTAAGAAGGGTGTGCATGAAGTCACTCTGAAATTGCAATGTTTGGTTGTATTGGTAAGAGTTTGATTCTTTTTCTACACACATCTGTCTAAATACATTCAAAGAAAGCACTTTCACAAAGGCAGTAATGTATTTACAGTGTGCTTTGCCAAGGCAGGATAATCTGCACACAAGTCAATTTGTAAAGAGCCACAAGCCATGCAGGTGTGGCAGAGTAATATACAGTATAGCGAATCTAGTTAATTTGTAACATCTCGTTCAGTCTTGGACTTGTTTTGAGGTCCTTTTAAAGTCTTTATCCTAACCTTTGGTGTTAACCTGCAGCTTTATTCCACTCCACAGGCAGGCTTAATGACACACTATAAAGTGATGCTAAAAGCTATTGTCTTGAAAGGTCATCTCTGACAATGATTGGCTATTTATGCAGAATGAGGCAAATTTTGTTTAATTTGACTGGGTAAACAATATGTCTACTGATTGCAGTCTGTAATAGCAAGGTAGACAGTCAACAATAGTGATTTAAAACAACTGATTACTATTTATTTGGTATAAGTCCATTTTCATTTCTTAATCTCTGTTTTGCACACCTGTGTGTAATATATCATCTGAACACTCACCCTAGTGTCCAGTACAGCGTTCAGTCCTCACCCACAAGAGCTTTTTCTGACAGCTCTATTTTTAAACACAAGTGTTTTTCTCATTAGCACAGAGCACGTCAGGAATAATTTGTCTAGCCAGGTGCTCAGATCCACACCAAAGAGCTGCATCCCTCGATCTACAGCTTTCTTCCTCTTTTTCTCTTTCTCTCTCAATTGAACAAAAAGTGTTTTTTATAAGAATTAGAACATCCCTTGTTTGCCTACTGGTTTATGTGAGTTTGTATGTGGCTCTGTTCCAAAATCTGGTGAGCAGCCCACATCTAAAGCCTACAGAAAATAATGAACTGCATCTATGCAGAGTGCTACTCACTCAAAGTGCACAAGAAACTCGACTCACAATTGTGTTTGAAAATCGCATTTTGCTAAGCTAAAAATTCTGTAAAAGGCATTAACATGCATTTGTAAGTGTTAAGTAGTTCAATAAAATATCCATCCATCCAATTTCCAAACCCACTTGTCCTCTTCAGGGTCACAGAGGGCTGGAGCCTGTCCCAGCATCTTAGGCCATTGGCAGGGTACACCCTGAATAGATGGCCAGTCTATCGCAGGGCAAACACTGAAACATACACACTAATACAGCTAAGGGCAAACTGGAGTAACCTTCTTGCTGTGAGGCAACAGTGCTACCCACTGAACCACTGTGCTGCCCCCAATAAAATATATTTATATATTTTTATAATTGTAAATCAAATTGTTATACTAAAAGATATAAAAACAATTCCCTCAGTATACTCCAAAAACAAAGTATCTTAGAAGGCATCATATTGTCTACCTTTCAGAACGGCCTTAGCACCATAAGCGCACTTACGTACATGCTCAGATCTATAGCCTACAGAGGTAACAGTTTTGGATTTTGGAACAGAGCTTGTGCGTGAGTCTTGTAAGTGGACTGTGGGAGGACACTTTTTGCATATAAAATCATTCTAATGTTGTCCTCTGGGTTATAAATAAAAGTTTACCATCAGTTAGTAACTTTGCTTTTGCTGTGCACTGCAGAAATCCAGCCTTTAGCTGAAACGGGCAAGGGACTAGTTGTATTGGAGTAACAGGAAATCATCCAGAGCCTCTTCTCCTGCTGTGTCACAAGAGTGGATGAGCTAATGAAGTCCATTAGCGTGGGTGATATGAAACACACAGTCCACAGATACTATATACACAATAAAATACACACTAAACTGCTGACGGTCAACAAAACAAACTGAAACTTCACTACACTGAGCCTCAGATTCATAAACACCATCAAACTAGAGGCATTTTAAAGGGATCATGTCATGCATTTTACATTTCTTTTCTCCCCTGAGATCCTTATAAGGAGGTTCAATTTGTAATTGAGGCTCAATTCATTGACAGTTTCATAACTGACAATTTCAAAGGCTGAACATTTATTTCATAGCTTAAGCTTTCATACTTTACATTCTTTTATTTCCAAAAATAAAGGACAATTTGATTTTGCATTATATGAACACTTAACAATTTTTTTTTAAGTTTAGCAATTTCATAAGCCAAGTACTGAAAATATGGCTTCCGGCCCAGAGAAAGTAATGGAAACGAAATCACTGTATCAATGTTTATTCATTTATTGATACAGAACCCCAGAAACCTCAAGCTGAACCATTTTATGTAACTATCATGTGTAACATTCACAGTGGGCAGAAGGTACATTACGTTACTGATGAGACAGCCCAATCCCCAAACAAATAAACCATCACTTTATATTTAACCTCTGAGAGCACGCTTCTGAAAATACAAATATATCAAAATAGCCTCACAGATCTGTGCCTGATGATAATGGCTGCTTCTGGGTGGAAATAGATGATCATGAAGAAGCATTTTAGTTGATTTCCACCCCAGTAATGCCAGACAGCATTCCGTCTCTCATCTCAGAGTGTTCTGAACTCTATTCAGAGATTATTGGCATCCGTAATATGAGTCTAGTTTGAGGATAAGACAGAATTACCCAGAGGAATCTGAGCTGACTCATATGAGTGAGTGCTGGAAATCTTAGCATAGCATGTTACTCTACTATAGAACTCCTTTGTCATTATTGTTATTTACCTACATTCCTATAGATGTACATTAAAGGAGAGACATACAGTGTTTAGAGGTAGATAATCATAAAAACTAAGGGGTCAAAAAGGCCCTCTTGATTTAGACCAGTAAGGAACTACCTAGCAACCACCCAAAACATCCTAGAAACCTCATATCAACAAACTAAAACCCACTCAGAATGCCTTAGCAATTGCATACTGTATAGCAATTGCCTTCATTTGGCTTTGTCTGTAAAAAATGTACAAACCAAATTATTGTTGCTGTAGAAGTTGTAGAAACATTGCAATATTTATATGTAATAAGTTGTTAAATAAACATTAAAAATCATCTCAGAAATCATCTTAGCCTTTAAGGGTAGTTAGAAATCTAGTAGTTACTTGTCACATATAATAAAAACAATTATTTGCAAAAATCACTCTTTTTCAGCTCTTTGAAGTTTAATGCACCATGCAGAATTTTGTCATGCCAGTCAAGCACATTTGAATTAATATCAACTGTAACATTTAGAGCACATTTACAACATTTACTTTATCCCCATACAGCTCAACCATTATTGAAACGAAACTGCAAAAATGACAAAACTTGATGCCTTCTAAACTTTACAATTTTACAATTTAGAATTATAAATTATATATTATAGTTTTTTCACAAGAATCAGGTAGTTACTTCCACTGCTTGAGTTTATTTGCTCAAAAGTATTTTGACTTGTGTGTATATATATAAACCTACATTTTAGTCCCATTTAGATTTTTTTTCCACCAAAAAGTCAAATTCATCCTATTGCAAATTTAATCTAAACGTGTCTCACCAAGTCATTCAGTTTCTCATATATTTCTCTGAACACATTATATTCAAACACAAATTGAATTCACTCTGCTACCAAAGAAACAGAGCAGTAACAATAAAAGTGATGTATGATATTAGGGCATATTTGCAGATATTACACTGGCGGTGGGTAGTTTCAAGATGACATTAGAAGAATATGAACCATAAAAATAAAGATTTGTTAGGGATAGGAGCTGGCAGCCACTGATTTTATAAGCACACTGTGTTCACTTTTTAATGCAATAATGTAGAGCCAAACCAGACATGGAGAATGACATCACTGAGGTAATTATAAGCTGTTTAGTTTAGAAAAGCACCAAAAGATACTTGTGGCAGCCTGAAGCTGTTTTATTACATGAATGTTGCTGGAATTTCCTCATAGTTGCATTATGTTCTTAAATTAAGCTCCTAATTAGAGTTTGTACAGTTTCCAAAATGGCATCAGGCTAGTTTACATTCTATTTCATTGGTAAGAATACTTTACAAAAGTGTACGAGACCTGTAAGTGTGAAACAGGCTGATTCTGACATCAAGACCATGCGCTAATTCAGATTCTCATTAAACAAGAATTTGATCCACCCTGGTGAACAATGTCAACTTCTTTCATTTGCATAGAGACATTTAAAGGGACAGTAACAAAAAAGCATTTAAAGTCTATGGTCAAGTGTGAAAAATGTTGATAAACAAATTCACGAAAAGAAACTTTACAAACTAACATCGCTGCGACTGGATATGTGTGGCAGACAGGTCAAATTAGAGATAGTGGATGCCAATCCAGCTGGAGGTACTTTACTCTGATTGGTACTACATCAAGAGCAGGTGCTTCTCTCTTTGGCTGGCTGTCTCTCTCAATTGAAGAGCCTATTCATCCGATCATTAACTCTGAGCATCCTGTGGATGTCTGATATCTCTTCTTTATCTGTGTACCTTTCATTTACAGCTCACAAACATGCACAACCCCACAACATCTTTTTATCCCACCTCCTTCATATGAATGCTGCAAAGTGGACTGTAATTCTGTCGCTTGATTTTTTCACACTGATAAATCCATTCCTCTGCTGAACTCTTGCCTCAGTCTATGCCAGATATCACATCAAAGAGGAACAAAAGAATGGCTGGCTATGGAGAATGAGAGATGATGGAAAATAGTTGGGTTGCCAGGACCAGCCAGGTGCCTGTTCTTCTCTCCTCCTGTCCTCTATTCATGGACTTCAGAGGAAGCCCTCAACAGTCCCAACCATATATTCATTCCTCTGTCTTCAGGGGCCATGAGCACACAGTGCTGCCAAAAGCTTAATGAAACAAACACAGTCAGAAATCGACAAACCTGGCAGGAGGACACAACAGCCATTTGGAGACTATTGAACGACTGTTCTTACTGCTTAGATTTGTGACAAATAAACACTGGAGTTGTCTTTGGAGAGTGTAATGCCCAAAACAACATTACTTTTGACTATGCAGGATTAATTTTCGGTGTCATTGTGTTTTGAAAAATCATAATGTAATTCTGATTGAAATACCGCAAGTATTTACTGCATTATTGGTGTTGCTATATCAGACAGTAAAGGCTATTCAGCTTTGGTCCTAAAGGATTACTGTCCTTCAGAGTTTAACTCCATCTTTAATCAAACACATCTGCACAAGAAGCTAATCAAGATTTTCGGGATTACTTGAATATTAGAGGCAAGTGAGGTTGATAAGAGTTGAAGCTAAACTCTGCAGGAAAGTGGCCCCACAGGACAAGAGTTAAAAAGAGAAAGAAATATTGGCCAGTCACAACATTCCAAGGTATGTTTTTTTTCTAATAACAACAACCTAAAAGTAATAACACAGGGTCATCTTGACCTTAAAAATAATTTACTTACAAATAAATTACATATAAATATGTCTGTTTAATTACATGTGAGAGACAGATATGTGATATTTACAACATGAACTAAATTGCATGTTAATCTTGTTTAAATGTCATGTCTTGGCTTAAAGCTCATAAGAAACTTATCCCTTGCAAAGGGATGAGGTAAAGTATTTCAGATCAACATTTTGTGTCCAATAATTTGCTGTGAAGTAGCAAATGTGGGAAGTAGCCATGTCATAATCAGGACAGTGTACATCCAGCCAGTTGTTATTGCCAAATAATACCCTTCAGTGTGATACAAGTTCTGATCACCCTGTCTGGGTTTATTCTGTGATAACAGCTGCCTGGCTGTACATTGTCCCTTACTTATGACCGAGTTAAGCACAAATAACACTAAAATCTAAAAACTTAAAATCTCCCTAAAATCACAGCGACATGTGAGTTTAAAAGAAAACATCTTGGCCTGGATGAAAAAACAAAATCTTCAACTTAACTTTGCTCTTTGAACTCCTGGTAATAACGACCAATCCATCATTAGAACACAGCTTTACCATTCAACTTGCATCATCAACTCTAACATCTACTCAGTCTGCTAGGAATCTCAGGGTGGTGTTTAATGACTAGCTGAAATTTACAGCACACATTGCAACGACCTCTTGGTTATGCAGGTATGTGTTCTACAACATGAGTAAATATGACATTTGCGGTCTGAGAAAGCAACGCAGCTCTTAGCTCCTACAAGCACTTGTAATATCAACTACTGCAATGCCCTACTGGCCGACATTCCAGTCAGTGTGACCAAACCCCTGCAAATGATCCAGAATGCTGCAGCACGTCTGGCCTCAATTTCAATTAAAGAGCCCACATCACACCTCTCAATATCTTATACCACTGGCTACCTGTAGCCACTCTGAACCTGGCCTTAAGGACAGTCACCAGAACTTTACCCTTCAAATCACTTCTTCAGATATACTGCCAACTACGCTCAGTAAACAAGTGGTGCCTGATTGTTCCACCAAAATAGAGCACCAGGTCGCTCTCCAAAACACAACATTCTGCATACACCTGATTAATCCCTACCTTTCTCTAATGCTTAACCATGTTTAATGTTTTTAAAATAGATTTTTCTTCTATTGTTCATCTTGTTTCCAGCATTAGAACTATTCTAAATTCTATTTGTAAATGTAGCATCACAGACTTTGCAGGCTTACCGGCTCATATGGCAAAATGTAAACCCTCTTTCATTTTTGAGTCATTTTTGATAAATGCAAAATGAATAAATGTAAATGTAACACATACCCGTGGTAAAATGACTGTAACACACAACCTGTTGTTGCTTTATTTTACAATGGCTTTAAACATGTCTTATCCAATCAGAATTTAGGGCAAGAACTTTTTTTTTATCAATGACATTCTCTGTCATCTTGCCTCACTGTCTGGTGAGTTACAGTTTTTAATAAGCCCTTAACAAAGGTACCAATTTTTAAACATGGTACCCATGCATATGTTCCTTTTTTTAAGTACCTTGGAGAACCACAAAAAAAACATGGCATACACTGAAGTGTCATGATTCCACTATCTGATTCCATCACTTCACCACGGTACATTTCTCTCTAGTCTGTAGGAGCAATTTATGTTAACTACCGAGACAGCGATTAGATACATTGAATATTTATGAGCTGAGGGTGTCACACACACTGCTCCATATTTTGCTCACGGTCTAGATTTCCTTTTCACTAACAGATGCTTCTGACTCTCTGGATTTAGGAACAGAAAGCGTTTGTGTGATTCAAGTGGTCTGGCTAAAGATGGGTAGTGTTGGTTTGAAATGACGGCTGCTTATGCATTCATAAGCACAGAGGCTAAAAATAAGAGTGCAGAATGCAGGACCACTGCTGTTCCAGATCAATGCGGAGACAGAGTCATGCAACAACACATGATGTTGGATCAATTATCTACTCCTGATAAATGTTATTTGTGTAAAAGAATATTATATTTCCAGATTATTGGACCACAGCATTCTATATTAACAGAGGGGTGCTCCAGTTCTCATAAGAGACTTTATTACACTCATTAGAGAAATTATAATTGACCCTATAATAATTGTCTGATCTTATTTAAAAGTTCAACCCAACTGAAAGCATTTGTTGCATAATTTCTCCTCACCCTTATAAAAATCAGAAAATGACACTTAATAAAGTGTCACTTAATAAATCAAAGACAAACATTAGAAACCTTCAAATATAGTGCACGGCTTGTATGGACAGTTTCATAAGGCTTTCCTTGTCATGTTTGGAGCTCTGATATTAGTGGCAGGTTGGTTTACCACAACATTTATCACAAAGACAAGTTTCAGGTTTCAAAGATCCTATAATGGATAATGCTTTTGAGAGGCAATATTGTCCAAACAAACACATCAAAGTTTGATGATCAATACATTTTTGTAACAAACTCCAGGCTGTAAAAGTTGCTTATGTCAGAAGAAAAATGAAGTTGTAAAGAAGCCCAGCTGTGAGACTAATAGATGGGCAGAGCTGTTGAGGTCAGCCGCCTGCTTCCTGACATCGCCCAATATGACCGAGACGAATCTGCCTCCCGCCTCCAAGAGCTAATGATAACATAACACCCTGTTACAAAGAGACAGGTGTGATTTACTGAAGAGGAACAACCACAGTAATGTTTCAGCTTCTTTCAGGAACTTTTCAACCGTACAGAGGAACCAGGCTTTGCCACTAATTAGTTTTCTTCCTCTATTTCTCTTTTAGTTTTAGCTCATTTCCTTTCTCCCCTCAATCACAGTAAACAGACCCTCATTCATTTCGGGAATACGGACCAAAAGAAAAACACAAAAATGCTTAGAAAATGAAGATGCAGATCTTTGTGCTGTGACAGATGAAGGTTTATATATAGATGCTCACTACTGATGTTTCTATCAAATAATGAATTGCAAAAACAAATAGCCATTAAATGTTAATTTGCAGATTATATTTTTTTGAGACAATGAATATTAATGCTGGGGGTTATAAAGCCGAGAATTAACATTCTTTATCCAATTTCCTTTCCACCACAGTACCGATCACGCTGAGACAAAAGATGAAATTAAGTCTCAAAATATACATATAGGGAAGCTGAGGTAAAGTTGGACACTTTCTATACTTTATGCAAGAGGAAATTAGATAAGACGTAATTATATTTGAGGATGTGCACTTTCAACTAGTTTATTGAAATTAAGTCATGGGTAGTTAAAATGACATTTTTAAGTAACTAATACATTTTCATATACATGCAACATACACGTCTTTTCTTTTCTGCAGCAGATTGACTTGAAAATAAGGGATTAAGTAAAAAAAGACCAGAAAACATTCTTTATAAAAACTTTATTTTGAATAAAACATGGAACCTCATAACATGTAGTGTGGTTGGTCTTATTGATCTCTGGTTAATTAGTCTAATCGAACTTGGGTCAGAACAGCACAGCATCAGTGACAGTAAGACTACTAGGTCAGAATCAACTTTAGAACAATGTTTGCAGATGTTACAGTAATGTTAAAATCTAACGCTTTATTGAAAATAGCACGCCACAAAAACACCATGTAGAAAAGTGAGAAAGACAGTTGGGAGAAGCACAACCTAGTCATCAGGGCAGCTTACTCGAATAACTGGTGCCACATCGTGGAACTACAGCTAGAACTATGTCTTTAGTTTTGGAAATGGGAACCAACTGACAGTCACACCAATCAACAAACGAATGAACTAATGAATGAATAATGATGTTTGAGGTAGCAAGGCAATCATGGCTTTCTTCTAGTCTTTTTAAACATTTATTTATAAAACTATACTACACAAAGATAAATCATCTTGGGCCAAACATCCTGAAAATCAACATTTCCTACATTTTTATAATATAATCTTTCTACACGATCCATTAAGGATTACGGCAACTACTGCCTGCTCGTCTCCTGGAATGGATGCTTTATAGGCACAAAAGGGTGTTCTTGATGCATTTGAACATTTGTGTTGTTGAACATCTGTGCATGGGTTCTAGAAATGCAGTGATTTTCAAATGCGCTGATGTCAAAAGCACAAACAATTTTTAACCAATGCTTTCAAAGGATACTTTAAAGGGAGACAGTTCATGGTAAACACTGTCAAAACAAGCTAGAACTTCAACGGAACAACTCTGGGGGCAACATGCGCTAACAGTTGAGCATTATAAAACAACTTCATAGCCACTGATATTCACGAAGTTTTCTAACTAAATTAATAACCTCTAACATCTGTAGAAAGATATTGTGTGCTGATTTCAAAAGCAAATGACGTGAACTGTGTGTGAAGTATGTAGCAGTTTGGTTCCTTGTGATCACAAAAATTAAAGCATACAGGTTACATGATAAATGGCCCCCATAACCCTAAATAATCACTGGAGTATTGAAACAATAGGCAAATATACCTCACATATAGTCTACATGTGAATCAAATGTACAGTTGCATAGTACAGACAGACGCAGTAGTAATAGGCATTTAAATGAATTTTGTGGTCCAGTTCCAGAGTCTTTGGGTCCATCTCACTCTAGGGAACAGCTGGAAATCTGCATCTCTGGAATGGGTTATTGTCACGTCGAGTTGGAGATTTTGGCTCTCCAAAAAGAATTTACTGTTGACACATCTGTTGTCTTCACATCACCTGCACACAAACATTAATCCTTTATGTATACTGTAGGTACTAGAGATGGGAAAAATAGAATGGTTCCTTTTCTAAGATTTGCTGTGTTATTGCCTGCGGGTGGCAGATAATATCAGCGGGAGGGACTTAAAAGATCATCTGAATAGACATAAATGCATACACACCCATAAAGAAGAGCTGAGCCAAGATGAGTTATCCATATTTTTATTTTTTTAACTGTAATTTGCTAAAAGATAATTGTCAACTTTTAAAATCTCTGCAGATTTTTTCTTGCACACTGTGATGCCAGTCTATCGCCTGTAATAGATGTGTGTTTAAGCTCACTTCTAACATTTACATCTAAAAGTGAGTCATAAAAACAAACATCAATTAAGATGAGATAATTCTAGTTAATAGGAACATGGTTTACTATGTATCTAACACAAATGTCATTAAAGACTTGTTTTACTGGGATAAGAAAACAGGCAATTGCAAAGGATTGTGGGAAAGCAATTTACGTGGTGTCAACCTAAGTTTTCTCTTTTCACTTTCTATTCAACAAATTCATTGAATTACAGCGTTACACTGTAAAATGCAGCAAAGCTTACCTTGGGTCTTGAGGAGACACTTGATGCTACATAATCCAAAAGAAAGGCAGAGAAAGAGAGAGAGTGATTCAATTAGGATGATATAGCAGCTATCCTAACTATGACAGTCTTGACAACACATGTACACTCTCCACAATAAGGCCTAACACTTAATTTAGAGCATTCACCCAAAGACTCATGGGATTGCTTTTTCTTCAGAACACAGAATGAATTGTTTTAATGAACTCTACAGGGAGACAGCACAAAACAAAACTGGGGTGACTCCTAACACACATCACCTGTCCCTTTGTTCTTCATTAAAACACTCCTGGCAAACAAAGAACATGGAAATGGCCCCGTATCTTCAAACAGAACAAAATTCAACACACACAAGGGCCCAATGGAGAAAAAAATTACAATGAGCCAAGATCAATGTTTTACCCAAAGTTTCTAGATAACAATGCAAGCTAACATCCTGGTAGAATTTAAAATGAGGTACAGCAATAACAGTAAAATATTATCAGGAATGTCTGAGTAATAAAAACACTTCTAAAACTTTGACAGAGTCTTCCATTGCATTTAAGTCATTCTATTCAACGTAACACTATAATTGTATCTTCAAAAGCTTTATTGTCTGCTTTTTTTTAAAACAACAGAGCTTGTTCAAACTATTCTGAATGAAAGCTTTCAGACTGAGGGAACGGTAGAGTCTGAAATGTGTGGTAGCAGACTGACAGGTGTGAAATGGTCTGAGCAGGGGGACTCTGGGACATAGGTGGTAAAGATTGTTTATAAGGAGTATGAGGTTGACAGATTGGAATGGATTTAAACATAAAATGGCAGATGGGCTGTGTGCAAAAAAATTCACAAGTTGCCTGATGGCTATTTTCTACAACAACATAAATTTCAATTTACGAAGAGATGAAGGTTTGTGAATTTTAGTCTAATAAGTGAAAATGAAAAGAAAATTATCTGATAACCAAAACCAGACTACAGACATTGACCTCATCCCAATTTGCATCATATACACACTATACACTGTATGTCTGGATGGCATATTTTTCCAGTGGATTTTGTGGAAGTTTGTATTAAAGCATGATTTTCTTGGCTAATGCTGCCATGTGTTTGTTTGTGATAGTTCTCTAACAAATTTTCACCTGTTGAAGTCAAAATGTAACTTTTGCACTTTCTTAACATTCCTGGGGTTTCTCTAGTGCAGGGATGGGGAAGTTACTCTGGGATGCAAAGTTTAGCTCCAACCTTGATTAAACCTGATAAAAACTGCCTGTAGCCTTCTAGTAATCCTGATTAGCTGGCCCAGGTAAGAGTTGGAATTAAACAGGAACAAGGTTCCTCAATCCTGTTCTAGTATTTAAATGCCATAATGTTGAGTACAGTACAGCAACTGGGATGCAGCCAATTTCCACACTGAATAATAAAGATAGTTCCCCCCAGACTCCAGAAGAGTGAAGCATGAGCTTGCATGTTAGCGTAAGATTGCGAGAGGGACAGTCAGAGTGTTAGACTTACGAGAGCATGCAGGAAAACTGTGGTTAATTTGTTCCATAACCTCTGCCAGATCAGAGCTAGTGTTAGCATAGTCATCAGGAAATTCATCTGAGAATACACACACACAGAATACACTCAACAGATTATAGAACACAGAAGTCAACCAGATCCCTCAGTATAATCGGCCTGTGGCACGAGCACATGTTTACCTGGGAGATCAGCTTGTCTGGCTAAATCCTGAAGAGGAGAACTAGAGGAGGACGTGCCATTTAACTCTGGCTAGAAAGAGAGGTAAGTGTTATTTGAAATCAAAACAACTCATCATAATTGTTTGCAAGGCACTTACAATCCTGCAATAAATATCAAACCTTATATCAGGAATTTCACCTAGGAAGAAAGCCACCCACCGTACCTTATTAATGTGTAAAAAGTAATTTTAGTGACATTAATGCTAATAGTCTTACTTTATCTAAACCCAATGTGAGCAAAAATGTCAGTGTGGAATGACAGTCTTGTTTCCTTTTTGGATATTGAGTTATACTGTGTTTATTTAGCTAAGAGCCTTTGACAAGACCTTCTGGCCAAACCGAGGCTCAGCGCAGTAAATCAAGCCCTCAAGAGACTCAATAAATGACTGTTACACTAAATCAGGATTCAATGAACGACTGGGTTTGAGTCACAATGTTCTCTGCCACTGTTAGATTTGCTGGCATTGCCCGTTAAGCACTGAAGAACTGAATAACCATGGTAAACACTGAACCCAGCCTGAGATTGGAGTATGTTAGTTTGAGATAATCTGAAATGCTCATGATTATCTGATGCATGATACAAATATAAACAATTCAAGAGTCTTAAATTATCAGTTTTATTTTAATTGGTTGGCTTCTACATAATTTCTAGGATTCAGGGTTTTAATCAATCGACCCTGAAACAACGTCATGTTTACAGAGTTCCCACACTGCTACATTGAGCACTTCTGTGGACAAAATAGCCACTGAAGTTAAAGTCTGACAAGTTTGTTGTGGACAACAAACATGTTAGACTACATGTTGCCTCCCAGCCAATTATCGCTTGCTTTGTTTAACGATGTCATCGAGAAGGCAGAACTACTGACTGAATGCAAACAAACAATGCCATTGAAGCAGCATGTTTTGCACTGGCTGACCCCCCCAAAACTGGAGTGATATTGTGTAGTCTGAACTCAGCGTAAGAGACACAAAAGCAGGAAAGCTGTGTGTAAGCATACCTATGTATTCCACTGTTGACTAGCTAAAACTATATCTTAAAATACTGTCTAGGTAGGGAGCACACTAGGTTTTGTAACACAGCCTGTATGTTACCTGATGCAGTAGCTGGCGTAGACGGTGCAGCTGGGACTCCAGCTGTTTGTTGTGATCCTCTAGTATCTGCATGCGGGCCTCCAGACGACCCTTGTGCTGTCGCAGAAGTTTAGCTTCAGCTAACAAGTCCGCTTCCTCAGGGGCCCCAGTAACAGCTGCAGCCCCTGCCCCAGGCTGACTGTGCTGCTGACGCAACTGTTCGTACTCCTTCTGCAGTGTCCTGCCGGGGACAGATAGAGTGGGAATACTTAAATGCCATGTGCAACTGGTGGATTTGAGCTCTTTGTTTATTGTGAGTTTGATTTATGACTGCTGGATACTGGTCCAGTTCTTTTATGTTCTGAGCTGGAGACGCAATGATGGAAAGAAAACCCACTGGGGCCGGTAGCCAGAAAAGGCAGGTTGTTACAAAGCTACAAAATACAGATACTAAACACAACTACACAAGTGCACAATCACAGCATGACTAGGCCAACAAGCTTCAGGCTTCAGTTATAGTAAAGATCCTTTCACAAGACTAATTGTAAATATAACTAAGTAATTTTAAAGAGTCAGATTAACAGTAAAGCGTTAGGTTTAAAAACTGGTCTATTTTGTTGTGTGTAGACATATTTGTAGAGGTATTTGTACACACTTTTCAATGAAATTGAAGATATTCATTTTTAGTATTTGTGTTATGTATGAATCAAGCCTGTGACCTTGGCATTGCTAACATACTCTAAAGTGGTAGCTTTCATACATGTACGGTTTTCTTGTCCTAACAAGAAAGTGTCCAAGGTTGAGGATGTACAGCATACACATTACACACCAGTTAAAGTTAGGTAGATAGGTCGGCACTTTGTGACACAAACAGTTGCAAGTGTAATTTACAAATTAAATAAAAAAACAACACAACATGGTGTTTGTCAATTGACACTTCCCATTGCAATGCAGCAGCTAGTTTCGACAGCTTTGTTGATTAGAATAGGAAGCTGCAGATTTGTCATTGTGGCCCACAAATTACTCTTCCACACATCGCTAAGTACGTAATTACAAGTTTATTTTAGAGTGCTTAATCATTCCATGAAATAGTTTATTTATAATGATAACAAAACATTTCCATTTGGTACAGAAACAAGTCCACGCTAAATGGTGAACAGTCAAAAAGCACAAGCAGTCGTAACCTACCGTTGCTCCTCCTCCAGTCGTGCTATGATTCGCTCCAGTTCTCCTTGCTCCTCTTTCTCCACTGCTTGCAGAATCTGGGCGGGGCTTTGGAGCATGTAGGTGGGGCTGTGAACATTAGGAGTTGGGCTCCTGAGGATGTGGGCAGGGCTTTGAGGTTGACTGTAGGACAACCCCTCCCCTCCTAAAGTCTGACAGTACTGCAGGATTAAAGCATGTTCCTCGTCCCTGTAGTATGAGAGGAAAAAGTCAGAGAAACTACATGTTTTCATATTATGAAGAGAAATTGGATGCTGTTGTTCGTGTGTGTTGAGTTTTTTTGATTATGTTACTATAGTGTTCTTGGTGGAGTCTTGCAAGCTAACATAAGCCCATCCAAAAATCTTTTTGAAATTCTACTTAAAAACTGAAGTTAGAGGTTGGTTGAGCTACATCACTTCCTAAAACAGCTATAGACAGACAGTGTAGAAATATGCTGTCCCAGCATGTAAACTCTAACACAGATAGAGAGGCATAATTAAGTCCTTGTTCTGCATCACAGCAGTGTGCCAACGCTGGGAGCGGCAAGATTTGAGAATATAGACAGGTGAAAGTGAGGCTGACTGTGAAAATTGGAGGTGGTTTTGGATGCAGGAGCTGCAGTTTGAAGTCTGAACAGATGTGTGGACAATGAGACTCAGGTGTGTGTTTGTCTCCTCTCTGGAGCCCAGACCAAGCACTCATCTGGATGCACATGCACAATGGCTAATCAGAGAGATTACATGGGCACTGCATCAGAGGTGCCTGCTAACAACCTGCCAACACCAGCAGATGCTGAATAAACCAAGCAGGCAGTCTGCAGCAGGGCTGGGACACAATAAAAGAACTAGATCATTTCCTGAAGGAAATTGCATCGCTTGTGAGTGAGCTAAAGAACAGTTGGGAAGGTTCGGGTAAAACGATACAATGGCCTCAAAAAGTATTTGGACACTTAAAGGCAGGGTATGCAATTTCAGCGAGGCTAGTGACAGCAACCTAGTTTTGAAAGCATACGATTTCAGAGCACTCTCCAATGCCACGCCGCCTCCAACACTCTACCACATACAAAGTTTGAAAGGTAAGTTGGACATCATTGCATTCAGACAGACTGGACGAAGATTTTATGTTCATGTGCATAACAGAAGTTACATATTCACATAAATATTTTAGACCATTATCAGGATGTGAAGACACTTTCAACTATCAAAAAAAAGGTTCTGGGAAAAATCACCTACTCTGCTTTTAAGCCACTTAAAGTAGTAATGTCATTGCATTGGATAAAATATATATTTTTTATTTTTCACTTATTTTTTAAGCAACTGATGTTTAGTGGATGCATTAGTGGATTAATCAGTTTCCCTAAAGTTCACAAGAGTGTTGTTGCAAAGGATCCACAGGTGTAGTTAGTCATTATGTAGACCTACATTCAACCATATTCAGCTAATGTTTCTCAACCAAATAGGGTTCAAATACATTTTGTCTCACATTTAAGCAGTGGATCTGTTGTCTTATACTTCAAATGTATTCTTGTAAAAGTTTTGCTAAGAGGGCATGCTTGTCTCCAAAATTCTGGAGCCTGTTACTGAAGCAGTTGGAGTTTAAATAACTGCAGAAAAGTGTTGACTTCTTCCAGGAGAAATAAAAGGAGTAGTATTTAATACAGTTTTGCTTTAAAAACATTATAAATACAGCCACAGTGACAGGAGAGGGGCTATTTAAAGAGAACGAGGTGCATGAGGGACAGGTAGCTGCTGAACTGGTCATGAACAGAGATGAAAGAGCAAGAGAGAAATAAGTGCATGTGTCGTGTGTTTCTACAGAGCATCAGTCAAACCTCTGTCACTTTCAATCTAACGCCTTATTCACAAACTAACTCCCCTTGTGACTGGCGTCTACTCTTCATCCCTTCTTAATTTTCCTTTCTCTCTCCCTCTCTCAGATTTGGCAAACATATTTCTTTGGTTTCAGGGAGCAGCAGGTTTAATCACCTAAAAGTTTATTTGGTTTCTTTCAAATATTTTTTCAAAAGAATAACTCAAACACAATAATACAAACTCAACTTGTGTACTTGATAGTCATGCAAGGTTTCATAGCACGGACAAATATTTAGACATCCTCCTCTGCCAAATTTAAATATCTTAAAATGTGTCTGGAGGATTAATCATGGCATTATGTCATTAGTTGTAAATTTCAACCCAAATTATAAAATCATAATTGAATTACAGTATTCGCAACATAATAAAAAATACTGTATTTATGATAAATGTGATCATTGTTGAGAATCACTATTGAATCACTAATGACTGTTTTAAAGACAAAACATCTTAATGAAACAAAACTGTGTTGTAACAATGCAAATTGTAAAATCTTTTGTAATATTCAAATTTGTGTGTGTGTGTGTGCAGATGTGTGACCTTGTTGGAGATAAAGATCAGATACCATATGGCATTAATGAAGGAAAACGGTTCATGTTCTCTGGTGTAGCATCAGTGCCACTGTGAGATCCAGAACTCCCTCTGAGCAGGAAAACCAGGCACAGGCTTATTAGCTCAGTAATTATCATGTGCTTGTACTGTGAAGGACACCGCTGAGCTGCCTGCACACATCCATAACACAAGTTCTGAATTGTTTCTTTAATGATGTGTGTATCTACACAGCTCTGACCTGTGGTTGTCTATCATAAAGGCACCATATTCTATGCATTTATCTCTGAAAAATGTGTTAGTAAAGGTTTTGTGCACCAAAAGGTCATAACTAAGCATGTCTGATGCTTACAATTAGTCTTGCTGTACATCTAAGATATATACATGTAAATTTGCTCTGTTGTGATTGGCTGACCTCCATGTACTGGCGCATAGTTCATTCTGTTGTTCAGGGGAAAGTAACAGCACACTTCACTTCAACAACGCCCCAGGATTTGAGGTATAATTTATGTCCAAAGCACAAACTGTGCTCATTTTTTGCTCATTGTAGAATGAATATTTGTTGTGCCTAACTTTGTTATAAAACTCTTTCCATTTTCCTCGATTCCATAAATATTCAGACTTCTACATTTTCCAAATGCTCCTTATTTCACACAAAGGCTTTTATCAGACTAAAATAGAACATATACTAAACAATAAAAAGACTAATCTGAGTCAATAGACTAATTCCAAACTTGCCAAAAGAAATGGAGCTCCCAGGAGGTCCATTAGCTAGACATAAAGTCTCAGAGAGGGTGTGACAGGAGCCAAAATGACTCGCTGTCTTGTTTTTATCGGCCCATTATTCACTTTACCTGTCTAACCCTCTCAAACGAGTATGGCTGATTTCCTTCACAATTCAATTCCCCCTTATCTACCAAAATGGCTCTTTACTGGTGCTCAGCTGGGGCATTTGTATACTTTATTATCTGAAGTCATTTGATTCAACGTCTTTACACCTCTTCCTAAATAATGTCCAAATAACGCATGTTATTTCTTCATAGCAAACAACTCATACCTAAATATAATACATTTTATTTCTGAATGAAAAATTAAGTGGCTTTTGACACAACAAATCAGCTGTCTATGAAATAAGTGTGTTTTAGCTTCACAAATCAGGTGTGAATACTGCAGAATACTCATGTGCTTATATAGGCAGCTTTAGGGATTATTATAGGAGCCATTTTATTTTGTTGTCATTCCAACCAAAAATTGAAATGGCCACTGAAATTAGTGGTTCCTTGATCAGGACTAGCAAGTTTCATAGGCCTGAGTGGAGCCAAATGTTTTGGATATCAACAGAGAGATTTACCTTTTAATTCTGTAAAAAATAGATTCAGAAAGAAAGGTTTAATGTCTATATGTATAATTGAAATGTAACATTTAGCTGTCTAGATAGATGGACCCACTCAAAGAATTCTTGCTTCCAAAAGCTTAGAAACAGGAAGACGTCTGAACTAAAGAAGAAGAAAGGTTTGTATCAGTAGTATTATGCTTGAATGAGAAGAGATGGATCTAGGTAGCGTTCAATCAGTCTGAAGAACAAGAGACTGACAAAAAAACACATCACTGCCTACATCTCCCACAGGAAGCAGGAACCCAACCAAACGAGAGGCACAAATTGGAGACAAAGTGATTGCTTGCTCTCGTTCTCTCTGTGCAGATGAGATTTCACATCAGGCAGCGGCTGTATATCGCCTGAGGGCTGAAGCAAGGCGAGAGAGAGGCATAGAGGGGTAAAGAAAATGTCCCGCGTGTGCCTGTGTGATTCTGCATTGGCTGCATTGATCAGCTGCAGTGTAAACAGAGTTCAACTGAAGCCCACAGCTGACAGGAACAGGAAATGAGAAGGCTAACACGAGCAGGCACATGAGGAAAACCAAGGGGAAGGATGATATTGAATGCAAAAGAGGCTGGTGCATGACAGGGTTTGCCGGTTTGGAACTGGCCTGCAACCTCTCGACCGTGTCACATCCTCCCCTCTCTAGTAAAACTTTCTTTAACTTTTATTATGTTTCAATTACTCTCCACTTCCTGCTACAGCTCAAAAATATTTGGGAAAAAAGGCAGGTTTTAGCTTCATTTTGAAGCAAGCCCTTTCTGCACTCTATTAAAATGGAGATAATGGCATTACACACCAATCCATCACAAACATTTTAATGAAAACACTAAATTCTCTCTCTCCATCTCAAACACACACACACCTTTACACACAAGTAAATATATGATGTTGAAGAGTGTGCTAATGCATTAGGTAGAGAGATAAACAAGGTGTTAGTGGAAGACAGAAGGAATAAAATTACTGGGCAGAAGAAAGACAAAGAAAGAGAAAGACAGCAGAAAACAGAGAGAGAGACGGGAAGGAGGTAATTAGATTTCTGAATGCTGTTAATAAGTTTATTTTTACACTGCTTTACAAACTGATTGCAAACAGAAACTCTTCAATCCTACACAGCTTTAAAGTACAGACATTTGTCAAATGGTTTTAGTCCTGATAAAATTGACCATCAAATGACAATTTTTATCTATATTGCAATGCTGATGCAACAGTGTGCAACTACATGGACACCCACACAGACCCACACATCAACCGCACATTTACTTATCTAAATGGAACATTTCATAGAATTCTACCTTTTTATACAAAACTGATTATAAACAATATAATCTAACCCACACTCCAACCTCAACCCCAACAGAAAACTTTCTGCAAATTTGTTCCCAATATATGGCTAGGTAAACACACACACACTTTTCACAAGTAAACCCAAATCTCCAGACAGTGTTTGGAAGAGGGTGCTGGATTACTGAAGTTAGAATGGCAGTCACTGGCTTGGAACAATATCTGACCTCATTAGACAAGACTATGTGTGTTTGCATAGCAAGAATGTGAGGTGATTAGCAATGTTTTATAGTGACGTCTGAGGACAGGACTAAGCCATTTCACTGTTCTATCTGATTTGTCTCTTCTCACATACAGGGATAGAATGTAAAAGGGTGTCATAAATTGTCACCATTCTGAATAAGTTTGATTCATGCGTTGATAATCACTCATTACTCATTATTATGCGTTACGCACTGCTGTAATACAAACAAATTCTCTTGCAGAATGCAAATTATTTTGTAACAAGTAAAAAAAAAGGATTCCATGAATCACGTCTTACTTTTGCTGGCAATAAATCTAATCTGTAATCAGATTTTAAAAAGCTGTGTAGTGTTGCCTGCCAATGACATTAGAGCAACCGGAAGCGGGAACGCCCATCATAATCAATGGCATAGCAAATTTTGAATTTTTTGCATTCATATCAATGTCTATGTTAAAAATAACAGATAAATATGTAAACAAATTGACAAAGATAGATGTGAAACACACCCTTTGCATGTTTATGCGACAGACAGTTGTCACCCACTCAGGTTTTTGGATATCATTTAAACAAGCTGTCCTGACACAAGTGTGTCTGGATGAATGGGTGGGTCAAGCTGATGTGTGTGTTTTTTTTTTAATGACAGCTGGTGGGAATTCATTTCTTTGATACAGATCAGCAGTTAGTTCCATTCATCTAACAGTACTGCCCCCCTCCACACACCCCCATCGCTATCTAGTCATTCTATTAATTTCTTTCATCACACAGTGAAATGAAACTTCAGACTCTTTGTAGTACTGCTGTATTCACACAGTCTCTCACTCTGCTCATCTTTAAAGTGCTCATATCATACAAAATAAGATTTTTCCAGCTCTTCAGATATAAGCAGTTCTGGGGAATAACTGGCTAAATTAGCAATGCATCTAACATAACTACATTTTCTGTAGTGTTACACTCAATAGTCCTGGTTTCCGGTAACAAGCTAATATTTTCAACCTTTAAAAACAGTTTAGTGTAACAAAGCTGTATTCCTGTTTCAAGGCTTGTTCATACCAAGGGCTGCCATACGCTGGTGCGGTTGCTAATATAGTTTTTGTTAAGTTACCCTTTCAGTTATCGTTCTAGGTGTGAATTGGCCTTTTTTGTGCATCCAACTTTACATTCAAACAAGACATGCAACTGAAGCAAAACTTAAATGTGCTGTCCTTTCACTTTCTCTTATTTAGAATGAGAACATAAATTTTCTCTGTTTTGGGGTTTTTTATCCTGGAAGTTCACTCCCTGGCTAGCTACAGATAAAGCCTGCTGCAGAATAGATCCAGCATCCAACAGACCAACCCCAGCTCCAGTTCATCCTGAAAATTGTCCCTGCACCGGTACAGCCAGGTGCTCATCCACGTGCCATAGAACAATGTCTACAGCATTGCTTAGGCCAACCAAAAACATTGGGATAATGTGATGGACTTCTTTTCAATTTTACATAATGCTTCATTTATGTAAAATTATTAACATAATGCTGCACATTTAATGCTTCTCTGCTTGGTTGCCTGTTAATTTGTGTAAAATTTCCTTTCAGTTAGACTGTTCACATACATTCCGTCTTGTAACAATCAGCTGCAATCAGTAAAATTATGCCACTACTGCCAATTCAGTTGAAACCTTCCTCAGTTTTCTATCATCAACATTATGGCCCCATCCTGGTCGACACATCCCTCATTTATCTCTCTCTGATATGTCACTAAATCTGACTCATAGTTCAAACCAATATAAATGTTTAAATGTTTAATTTATGCCTTTCTTTTAACCAATCGTAGTTACGGACTGCAGCTTTAGCGTTTCAGAGGAGAACTGGCCCTCCCTGCTAAGCCTGGTTTCTCACAAGGTTTTTTTTTCCATTTATACATCATTGGAGTTTTGGTTTCTTGCCACTAAAACCCTGTTGGCTTGCTTACTGGGAGACGGCTGACATTAGCTTAATTTGTTCCATTTGGTTAGGATAACGCTTAGTACATTGTATTAATTATCATTGTTTATTATTGTTTTACTCATTTTAATTTTCTTCCTTTTCATAATTGTTTATTTTCATTCTTATTTTTATTTATTTTATTTTCATTAGTACAGCTGCTTTGTAACAATGTGCCATTGTGAAAAGCGCTATATAAATAAACTTAAACTTGAATTTAGGGGTAGTTGTGGCCTACGGGTTAAAGAGTTGGACTTGTAATCAGAAAGTTGCCAGGTTATTCTTAATACTGGCAGGAAACGACTGAGGTGCCCCTGAGCACTGACCCCTGGGTGTTCAATGTGTGTGTGCACTAACTAGATGGGTAAAATGCTGAGGACAAATTTCAAGTATGGTTCACCATACTTGGCCAGCATGTTACTTTCACTTATACATAGTGCTGAAAATTCAAATGTAAGCAAATTGTTTGGATGGTTATGTACTGATGGATGTAAACAAAACATCCAAAAACAAATGATTCATCAGCGTGAATCTCTGCACAGCAATGTATGCCAAATATATAACAATTCATTGCACACTTATGAACGATAGCGCAAACAACATTGGTGTACTTTAGCATGTCTGGGTGTCTTTTTTTTCTGTTTTACTTCAGTTACTTTTAATATGCATCTGTTCTTAATTTTTCTCTTCATCTCTGAGGCTGTGACTCTCTCTCCTGTCAGATGTGACCTAAAGCAGCTTGGTAAAGGATCTGATTCTGACTCCACCAGCACCAAAGCAATTAAGAAACATGTCAGAATTTATATGGGTCATTGCTGTATTCAATCAGACGGCACAAGACAATAGCTGCTCTTGCACATGAAACACGTTCATGAAACACTACATCATCTGCAGTATCTTTTCACACCAGTGAAATGGCTCTCCATGTTTTATGCATATTACATTGTGCAGGAATAAGTTTGTATATTAATCATATACAAACAGTGTGCAATACATCATTTCAAAAACAAGATGAACGATTATCAATGCATGAATCAAGCTCACTCAGAATGCTGACAATTTATGATACTGTTTTCCACGCGTCATTATTTATTATAACCCTGTATGTGGGCAGCAACAAATCAAATTTACTTAACTGTACGGGCTCTGTACTTGTAATCCGCACAATGATAATACAGTTTAATCTAATCTGTCAAATCTAATATAGAACAGTGAAATCTTTTACAGTAATTTGACTGATTTACATTACATATGCATACAGATGCTTCTATCCAAAATGACTTGCAGTGCATTTAAAGTATACATTATATCAGTATGTATGTCCCCTGGGAATTGAATTCATAACCCTGTGACATAATGTGAGCTCCACTGCCTTCACTCCCACTGCCAAACCCCCCAGATTTGTGATTGGTTCAAACTCTTTAACTTTAGACCTACATTCAGACTTGTCACATTGTAATCCATAATTTTTTTTTAAATGATAATGTCTGTTGAGGTTACATTTGAAATTTTTTTTAAATGCAGCATCAATTCTAAACCTTTTGTATGTTATGACTTTCTAAGCCGGCCAATCAGCCATTTTGTTCTGTTCACGTATAGCCTTAAATGTACAATAAAGGGTCTATATAATATATAAGAGCACGTATTGACACTCACATGCTTCCAGTGGCTGAGCTGCTGTCTGTGGGCAGGGAGCCATTAGAACGCTCCATCTGGGCTAACCTGAGGAGACACCGAGAGATCAATATGACAGCAATCCAGTGTTTATTAGCATTCAAAGGATTCAGGATATGGATTTGTGTTGCTCTGTACATGCTGAGCATGTTTATTCACATGTAGGGTGATGAATGGTAATACAAAACATAAATTGAAATATGAGCACTGGTATGACCAAAAGGGTTGGACATCACTAATAATAAATAAGCCTGCATGAAACATAGTTCTATTGTAAAGTGCTTAACTTTCAAAGCACATGCATACACACACACACTCTGATGGATTACAGTCTTACCATCTTCTAGAGTTTCTATAATAGGATACAGGCTTCAGTCGTAGTCTATATTCACAATCCCATAATAACTGTGTGTGTGTGTGCTGCTGACATTGAGAGAATCTAGCTGACGATGAAAATTCATTTTTGAGTCTTTATGGGTAGAAGGTCAGAACGTGATTCGGTTGGGACGATTGTGTATGCGCAGTAGTTTTTTTCTTTGTGTAGGTGTAAATCGAATTGATACAAACCTAGTATACTGTATATGGCTGCAGATTAAATTGCCTTTGGCGTAGGGCCAAAGGTCTATCAGGGCATATGTGCATTTATACTGCTGATCGGTCACCAGTCTCACATTTTTCACATATATTCTGACAGCATAAGGGCAGCTGATATTAGATCAGTGCAGTTTGTGTCTCACTGACATAGGACAAAAACTGTCCCACAACTTTACCAGCTACTAGATTTTTTTAATGTAATCCTTGCAGTTACCTTGAGATGATTATTAGAATTTTTATTTATATATATTTATTAGAAAAAATTGATAAATAAACTTAAGAAGCAACATTTAAGAAACATTATTACTATGTCCAGACAGAATGAAAAGGTATGTTTAAATATGTAAAATATTTGTGTG
>JAZGTJ010001947.1:0-47675 GCA_036877575.1 Botia almorhae
AAAACGGTACACAGTAATCCAGACAAGAAAGTAGAACGCTCAGAAATGTAACCGGGGTTGACAAGACTTCGCAAAGAGTCAAAGCATGAGTCCAGTTTATATATGGTGGTGTTGATGATGATCAGGTGTGCAAACAGGAAGTAATCAGTGGGGCGAAAGGGATGATGGGAAGTGTAGTTCAGATGTGGGATCTCAGTACTCCGGTGAGGGCTCCCTCTGCTGCCGCGTTGGAGAAGGTGCTGGAGCCTCCACCGTAACAGCATGGTTGATCAAGTGTTCTGGGTGCTTTTGACATCTTATTTGGTTGCTCATGTATGGTGGCTGGTCAAAAGAGTCCACCATTACAATATTCTCTACATTATTTATGTTACTAGATGCGGCTTAGTTCCTTCCTTCACTATTCTTCACTCATTTTGTTACCCACCTTGCAAAAATGTTAATCTTTTCACTCACTAAAGTGTGACCTTTTCAAATGCACTATTAGCTGAATAAAATTCAAGTACACTGTAAACCCCAGTGTTGTCATTAATAAAGACATCAAGTTATAACATTACTTAAAATACCTAGTTACCTGAAATGGTCAATTTCACTTTTAAACGGCTGATTTGTAAATAAATGTTTTCATAAATTGATTAAATTAAGTATTGTAATGGTATTCTTTTTATTGATTAAATGTTAATATGCTGTTAAGTCATTATAAACTGTCAAAGTTCAGCTATGTGGTGTAACCCTAATAAAGCTGTTGATGTGAAGAAAAAACACTTGTTTCATTGATTTATAAATTATTTAATAAGAGTAAGCACAACAATAAATAAACTGTAAAGTTTGCGTTTAGTCTATTTGTCTTTAAAGTTATCTGTACTTCACTTTCCTCAAATCATTTGAGTAGTCTCAACTCATTGGGGTTTAAAGTGTATGTATTTGTTACTATTAAATAACTGATTACTTGTGTCTGTTAATGTGATATCTGTTGACTGTTCATATCTGTTCATGTTGTATACAGTGTAGTATCTTATCTTAACACCTGAACCCACAAATTAATACGTTTCTCTTGCTGAAGATAAGACTTTTAACATATCAGCTCCCGCCCAGATAAAGTCTGTGATTGTACTGCCTCCAAGAGCAGCAAACGCACATAAACAAAAGTATTATAGTAAATAAAAGTATTATTCTGATTGAGTACCATATGTACATGTTATCTTATGTGTAATCACGCAGCCTACCCTATGGAAAAGACGTTGTGTCAGGTGTGCAGTCATAATGCTTTCAGTGCTGCCTGTATAAGCAGCTTGCTGGGTTTGGACACAGCCCCAGAGGATTTTCTCTTGTAATTCACTGATGGGTTTCTTTTTTGTCTTGGCACAGCAATAGTCTTATTCTGTAATGCAGAGGTCTCAATTTGTAGCTGACAATATTGTTTAAATAGAATTTATAATTATAGCTTTAGCTTTAATAGCTTTAAGCGACTTACAGTTCATTCAAGTTATACATTTTGTCAGTGCATGTGCTCCCTGGGAATCAACCCACGCCTTTGCATTGCTAGCGTAATGCTCCACCAACTGAACTACAGGCACATATTGTAATTCTTCCAAATATTTGTTTGTTATATAGCTATGAACTGATGCAGCAGGTTTTTAGACAGAGAAATAGTAAACCTGAACTAGTGCTTCCCACACATAGACTTTATCATGGTGGGCAGCTGAGGTATATTAATGGCTGTCCAAGTATATTTGGTGACACAATTTTGCTTTTCATATTTTTATCCTCTTAGAGGACGTTTACATATATATGTTTTGCGCGCAAGTACGTTATGTTAATGTTATTTAATGTAGATGCCCAGCAGGCACACTTTGTAAAAAAGACTCCGGCTGGTTGGAATCCATTTGCAGTTTATTTCAGAGACATGGCAGCGGTCAACAGGGTAAACAGCAGGAGCATAGGCAATCCAAATATTGTAAATGGGAAACAGGCCCTGGTTGGGGCAGTGAACAATCGTGAGATAAGTATCCAGGCAAGGTTCAAACACAGAAAATACAGCTGCAATATAACAGGAAATGCTCAGAATTGCAGCAGGGGCAAACAATACTTCACAGAAAATGAGAGAGGTGCAGCAGGCTAGATAGTTCAGGTACTGCATTGCAGGTGAGACTGCAATCAGACAGGGAGACTGGCAATATGGGAAACTGAGTCTTGGTAGTGTCTAGTGTGTTTAAAAATTTTGAAAATATCAAATTACAAATAAATACCATTATATATTTCTATATTTTTAATGAGCACATTGGCCATGTGTGCGTCACAAATAATAATAAAAGTAAAATCTATCTATTTACAGTCATATATTCTTGCTTCATGTGCACAAGATCTGTTTACTCACACTAAAAATCGCACATGTGCTGCCGATAACCACAGAGATGTGCTAGATATATAACAAAGATCAGTTACAGCAATTTATTTCTAGCGTAATTGTTCGTCTTAGCCAACATTAGCGTTTAGCATGAAATGGCAATGAATAAATGCAAAAGCCTTAATTATGTGTTTCACATGATTTGGACCAACGCTAGAGGCATTCCCATATGCAGAGGATTTAGAGCTCCTCTTTACCCATAAAGATGAAGTAGTCTGATAAACATTGTCAGCATTGCGCATGAGTGTTTTTTCTCTTTGCATTGTCTTACTCTTCCCATATGGACAGAGGAGTTTGATTAGTGAAATATATTGTGCAATCAACATGATATCAATAAATAAAGTATTGTGAAATGTCACACATTATTTGTTGTTTGTCACATGTATTATTTTTATGCCATGGCTAATAGGAGGTTTGCTAATGCCATCTTGTTTCTTTGGTTGTGTCTTTATGTGACACACAAACATTCTAGTTTCCAGTTGACAGAAACTGTTTACATTTTTAAAATGAGCTTTTCATCATTGTGTAACAGCATCAGTATGTAAAGATGTATTTAATCTAAGTAGTGGTATTTTGTCTAAAAGCATAATCTGTGCAATTTATTGTTATAAGTAAAGTGCTTTCAAACAACCACGAAAGAATGACAGAATCTGATACAGACTAAATTATGTTCTATATTGTTTTTACAAGTTCACAGAAATTTCAGCTCAGTTAGAACCAAATATTTGTATTGATGATTTTAATTTGAATATTTTATAGGATTGTTGTTATTTGTGTTATGAAAAGTTGTTGATTGATGTTTTGTCTCCTTAACAATATTCTACATTAAAAATAATGTCTTTTTTATTTGGGCTACTTAAATTCATTTCGGGCTACCAAAACTAAAGAGTCCCTGCCCGAAGGGCTACCAGGGATTCTGAAATTTTGCAAGCCCTGCACCCGAAATGCATCATAATTTTAGGTGTAAACAGGGCCTAAAACAGAACAGTAAAGCACCTTATATTGTGGAATACAGCATTCCATCAGCAGGTTCTGTTTTAAACTGCTCGTTCTGCATGCAACAGCGGGGACCCGTACTGCAAATTACAGACAGAAGTGTCAAAAAATAATGCTTTTCATTCAGCCCAAATTAATTTCAGGAAGCAACTGTGAAATCTGGGCTTCATGCTATGCAGGGAACACAGAGTCCTCTGGCTGGCACGGAATGTGTGGTAAGCCAGCGGTTGCTCCTCTTAGAGACTATGAGACTAACCAGCAGTGTGTTTACACAATGCTTTAGCTTATTGATGATGTGCCATTGATCAAAGAACAGCATCATCCTGACCGGACTGATCTCTGTTTTTTTTCTCACATTAGCTGAGCGCTCCCACTGTGTTTTGGCAAAGTAATGGTATTACTGCAGAGACCAGACGCTCCATGAGTTATTCTAGCTCACACTGGAATGTAAACCACTTACAGGGACTGCAGGGTTGTTATGTGCTGCTGGAGAGCCTATATGTTTATAAGCTCTTGCTGAAAACCGCAGCAACATGGATTGGAGAGCAGGACGGCAGTTTAAAATTGACAACACTAAAATCTGGTTAATAGGGTATTTTAAAAATCAGTGCTCGCAAAATCGCAAGCCCGTCGTCTCAGGGCTATTTTGTCATCCAGTCGGGCTACCGAAATGTATTTCCGCCCTGCCCGTCGGGCTATCTTATAAGGGGAAAAAATATATTGCAATGCTTTTGCATTCTCTCACAAATTTGTTTGGGTAATTATGTTGTATGAAATGTTTGGGCATCAGGGAGCCACTATCAATATGTGGGGTATTGAAACCACGTTTGTATGCATGCTCGCTTTCAACTTTCACCTTCAATTCGCAATCGCGCAGACTGTGTATCAGTTACGCCTGTTCTGTCAGTTATTACTCTCCTCACGTGACAAGATTAAACATGATAAAAAGCCCATGCACAGTGGAGAGAACATCGCTGATAGTTATGTGTGTGTGAAAATAAGATGCGCATGGATTTCTGCAGGTATATCAGTTCTGAAGTGGAGACAGATGCACTGATAGAGAAAGCTAATGAAGGACATGCTATGCCCTCAACGTCGAGTGGCATTTTCTTATCTGTGACTTCACTTGATATTTCAGATTCAGAATCTGACAGACTGAATTATGTTGTTTTTACAGGCTTTCCTGTAGCTCAGTGGTTAGAGCATGGTGTTAACAATGCCAACATCATGGGTTCGAGCCCAGGGATTGCACATACTCAGAAACAATGTATAGTATAATGCAATGTAAGTCGCTTTGGATAAAAGCGTCTGCCAAATGCATAAATGTAAATGTTACAAGTTCATAGAAAGTTCAGTTAGAACCAAATATTTGTATTGATGATGGTAATTTGATTATTTTAAAAGATTGTTGTTATTTGTGTTATGAAAACGTTTTTGATTGATGTTTTGTCTCTTTTACAATATTCTACATGAAAAATAATGTATTTTTTTATTTGGGCTACTTAAATTTATTTCGGGCTACCAAAATCTGAAGAGTGCCTGCCTGAAGGGCTACCAGGGATTTTAAAGTTTTGCGAACCCTGAATAGGCTTCACCTGCTTGACTGGCACAAAACAAATGATTTATGACAAACGGTATGTACCAGCATACTTGCACAGCTCTAGTGTGTGATGCTGGAACCAATGCATCTAAAACTATAGTACATTAGAAATGTACTATAATTTATTTTTTCATGGTATAATTTGAGCTTCATTTGTCTTTTTATGAGGCAAAAACAAGTTTCAACACATTTTCTGACTTAAGGGTAAAGAGGAAAATTACGCCATTCTTAGAGCACCATTCTAGACTTATTTTTGCTAATTTAAAGTGGCCTCATACATAGCAGCCTACGTGCCTTGGAGGCAAGGGCGTAGATTTGCTCTGGACATTGGTGGGGACCTATGAATCCACCATTTCTGACAAATAGTCGTCATTAGATTAGGAGAACTGACAGGGATCATATTTATACTTTTACATTTAGCTGTTTAATCTGCTGTTAGTTTTAAGTCCGTGTTTATAGACTATAGCCTACCCTGCTATAATGAATGTGCGTCAAAGCGGTAAAAAAAAAGCACTAGCATTAACGTTAACTGTTGTCGTTACTTTGATGGACTTTGATGGATTTACTAGCGAACTTGAAGTGACTTACACTTTTCTTTGAAAAAAAGCTCCTTATGTCCAGCTTCTTTTTTTGCTGCCGCCATCCTCACATGTATGTCACCCAACATTATTATTATTGGTGGGGACATTTCAATGGTCGGAGGATATTGGTGGGGACACATCCCCTCCGTCCACCCTAAATTTACGCCCCTGCTTGGAGGTATCTAGAATTAGAATGAAAAGACTTGTGACGTGGTAGCATGTTTCTAAAGTTCTTATAGAGAAGGAGGGGATGAAGTGAAAGATGCCTCTCCTCCCCCATCTTACCCAATGTAGACCCTGAAAAAGTGAGTGAAAACAGGGCAGGATGTTCCCTCTTGTGGGATATAATACCCTTTATGGCCCTTGCAACGTGATTTAAAATGTGTAATGCAAGAGTATAAATATGTATGAAAATTATTGTGTATTAAGAGGAATGATAAGAAAATGATTAAACATGCACCAATATACAGTAACAATACATAGTAATAAACAGCATTTACCTACATGTTCTTCTATACTAAGCAAAGACTGGGTCAAAATGTCAGTAGTTCAGAAGCTAAAAACCTTTGTCATTTACTTATGCCTTCTAGTTATGGTCTGTTAATTTGGGCACTGGACATGAAGAGCATTTCTGTTTTTGTGACCTTTCATTGAAAATGCATTGATAAATCAGTTCTTGAATAGATAGATGCAGAACTCGCACATGCTTATATAAAAAACACACAGTTCTTGATATTGTATTGTTTTGTTCGCTTACAGCAGAAATGGGACAATGCTGATTGGTCAGAGCTTCTCCATTGATCTTGCGGAGGTCTTTATTCTCTGGGGAGGATAAAGGTCATAGGACCCGTGCTGTGAAACTCTTTCACCGTCCTCTGTATTTATACTCCAGTGCCCTGCAGGAAATTATGCCTCTGAGAGAACATTTAGTTTGTTCAGACTCTGAAACCCTGACTGTACTGTACGCTTGTGAAGTATGATCATTAAAGTATGGATTCCATTTCATCTCCTCAGCTAGACTTTTGCCTTTAATTAAATTAATACATATTCCTGCTTGTATAGCACATTATTCATCAGTGCACATTATTTTAAGCCAGTGGTTCTCAAACTTTTTCAGCAGTCCTTTTGTGGCCCCCCCAATAGAAAACTCATGATAAAAACATTGTCAAACTTATGATTTTACTTTAAGAATTTTGGATTATATCAAAAACATATGACTTTATACCATTCCTGAACATCAATTCTCTTTGTAGCCTAATTTCTCTAATGTTGAATATCGAAAATGCGTATAATAAAAATATTTTATTATTATTTTTTAATATTTCTATTTTTTAAATACATAATATTTTACGAAGGACAATCCTGATTGCATACAGGTAAAGGTTTTAAAATAATTTTCTAAACTAGAAATTTCTATGCGGCCCCCCTAGCGCCATCTGGTGGCCCCGAGTTTGAGAACCACTGTTCTAAGCAAAAAACAATGCTTTCAGAATCGTTTTCCTCCTCTCTAGAGCATTTTATTTCTGGTGATGTAAACGAGGAGGGATGTGGGTGGGATACAATAATATTACCCAATAAAATTATTGCTTAGCATGTTTGATTTATTGGTGTACAATGTACATAGTACATTGGTGTAATTTTTCTGTTAGTAAAATAGGTTACAAAATTAACGGGATGTTACCTGTAAAACGTGAATCCAGGCCCATACAACCCGGTTGTCTGTAAATGAGCTGTAATAACATACTCTTGGAGAGAAGAGTCACACCACACAGGGATCAAGTTGATTTCACACTTGCTGGAGCACTCCCATCATGTGCAGTGATAATACAGAACTGCTGTTTGTAACAGAGTCGTGATTTCCTGACCTCTGCAGCGACTGTAATTAACACATCCACAGCTGCATTCAGTAATCATTATCAGTGCTTGACTCACAGGAAGATGTTGTTTCTATTCAACCCTGGACATTCTTCTAATATGTTTTTAATGTAAGCATTTACAGTCAGATGGAAACATTTACAGTCAGGTGGAAACATTTACAGTCAAAGGGAATGTCTTGACTGGAATGTCATATTTGCGTTAACATGAACAAAAAATAGTTTACTTTGTTAAAGCAAAATTTTACAAAAAGTAACATTCTGTCATCATTACGTCACCCATGAGTTGCTCCAGGTTCTCCAAGTTTTAGCCAAAATATAAAGTGCTATTCCCTCTGCAGTCGCAAATTATACATCGCATACAAAATATTTATTTGAGGTAAAATAGTTAATTAGTTATTTTTATTACGTAAAACATTTTGGTAGAACTACTCAGATATCACTAAATCCCAGGATGTGAGGAATATCAGACCTCAGGATGGCAAGATTGTCAAGTATTCCAGAGAACAGTTTAATAGCAGAGAGTAGCATTTCTAAAAATGTGGTCTGATTCTCACGCAAACCTTGTGTGTTATACTTTCAATGTGAAATGCCATTCACAGCCCATTTTACTTTTCACTGAAAAATATTTACTGAGGGAAAAAATCCATTTGAATGTGGATGGATCTAGATTGGAGCAAGATGCTTAGAATGAAGGGGTTCAAAAGTAGAAGGGACTTTATCTGAAATGAAAGATTGTTTATAAGATTAAGTTGTTATGCTTTGAAGATAGCTTATGAGACTAACTTTAATATTTGTAATGCTATACTGTATACTATGATGCTGATGGCATTATCAAATTATCAAAAATGAGGTAACATAATAAACACTCAAAGAGTGGGTGACTGTGCTAGTTCTGTGAGAATGTGTGGTTCTGCAGATGAATCAAGACCAGGAATGTGCATTAAGAATGGGCCAGTTCTGGTTCCTTGCTGAGTATAACCACACATTGATATGTCTTTTTAAATCTGATGCATATCCCAGAGTCCTGCTCCTTTAAGGTTTTGGAAACATTGTCATTGTAAGTACTGTAGGCCAAAGCAACACTGCCACTGGGTTAACTTCCTTTTTTTGTTATGGTTAAACTGACTCTGACCAAGTTCATTGCTAGTGAGTGGAATTGGAGGAAGTCACAGAGACTGACAATATCTTGAGTAAGACCCATCTTTCAGGAAGTCACCGGCTGTTGAGTTTTTGGCTGGTTTCTTTATCATGTTTTTGTGACAAACTGCAGAAAAAGACAGTGCTAAATGCAAATAATACAGTGCAGCTAACAGTGTACTGTAATTATTTAAAGTGAGGTTAACAAAGCCACCCATAATTACTGCAAGGGAAATTTCAGCCCTAATGTATTTGAAATCATTTTTATTTGTCATTTTGTTTATGCAAATTTATACAACATTGTATTGGTGCAGATAGATATGTACTATGTGCTATGTTTACATATTTGTAACTGGCTACAGTGGGTTCATGTTTGTTTAGTGTAAACATTGTGCTTGAATGTAGATAATCATATTTTCATATATTACTAATCATAGATAACATATCACATTGATCAGTATGGCAGTTTGTTACCATGTATGTAGGTATTAACTTAGCTTTATGTGTTTATAAGTGAGAAACAGAGTGTGTAGGAGTGCTTGAGTGTTTGCCTGGCACACAGCAGCATTATGAGTTTTATTATTATTTGATCTGTTCATTACTGCTAATGGCATGTTTAGAGTTATATCTGCTTACATCATCCCACAATAAGACTGTCAGCACTGACCATTAATCTGCCAACCCTGCACTGCGTTATTTAAAACCAGCTTCCTAATTGCTTTACAGTAACATCAAATGTTTTGCATGCACACAAAAAAGTTTTGAATCCAGTGAAAATTGTTGAGATTTTTTTTATTGTAAGAATAATTATTGTGAGAATTGTTTTACTCCGTTATATTTATAATAGTTTATATTTACATACATAGATTTACATGGTAATTACTCAACAAGTGATATAAATATTATTTCAATTCAATTATTTTAATCAAAACAATCTTAGTAACCTCAAGAACAATCTGATATTTCTTCCCATCGCAGTGTGGAGAGAAAGCCTTTTAGTTCTGATTAACTTAATTTGTATAAACAGCATGTTAACGGATTACATTCAACATGTTAAGGCTACTGTGGCCTAGACAGCTGTGTAACTGACTGTGGTTCTGGGTGACATCACGCTAACAAATGTTTCTGCAGCTGCTAATGGGCTGATTCATATAAAAACAGCAGTCACTGTTTTAAAAGACAATATCACAATATTCGTACACTTCCCAGGATGGCACATCACTGCCTGTGTTAATTAGCTAGTGCTCTGTGGTTTGTCATGCTTTTTCGGGGGTTCAGGTGTTGTTTTCTTCCTCATCAGTGTCCTTTTCACCATTGTAGATTTAAACTGTTTAGCGTTTGTTTTACTTCTTGACTTTAACAAGAGTCTAACATCTGTGGATGTGTCTCTGACTTCGATTTAATTGGCTGTTTGTTCCACAACATAATGTTTGTTGATGAGAGAAAGTGCAGCACGTGTGGGTGTCGTCACTGTCTGGACTTATGTTGCAAGTTCCTTATTAGGCTTTTACTCGTACCTCAGGAAATGAAGCGTTTGTCTGTGAAGACGAAATATGTCTTTCTCATCTACTTGTTACTATGGAACGCCTCTTTGTCAGGCTCTTTGTTTTGTTCTAGCACCTGTTTGTAATTGTTCCCTGTCGTTTTTAATACCCTCGTGTCTGCTGTCCTGTGCGTTTCTTCCGTGATTTCCCCCGTGCTTCTGCCGTGTTCCATTCGTGCTTCATCCGTGGGGTTTGGCTCCGTCGTGGTAGTTCGAGCTCCTCGCTGTTTGATTTAATTCTCCTTGTTGATTGTTATGGTCTTCTTGCTTGTACATGTCCCTCGTCAGGTTTGTTCTCGTTCGTGTCATCCACATTCATTGTTAACGTTTCCATTGTTGTATGTTTAAAGTTTAGTTCGCTTTTGTTTATTTGAATTTTAGTATCGTTTTTGATTTTCTTTGGGTTTAATTGGCATAAAATTTATTTTTGTTTATTTACACTTTTGTATTAAAGATTTTTGTTTGCCTTTTGTTCCTTGCTCTCGCCCTTCTGTGCTGGTTTTGTTTTATATTGATTGAAATAAAAGGTTTTGTTTTAAGGTTTATCGCTGTCTGCGATTGCATTTTTCCTCCGTGTGTTCCTGACACTGTTGCACTCGGCCCTTTCTGCTTAACATTACTCCAAATATCATAAAGCCTGAAGGTGCTCAAACGATGACCCACTTTTTTTCATTTAAAGTGGTGAAAATGTGAGAAATCCAATTACATTCATTTTTTAAATGATTTTAATTGTTAATTGTACTGTGCGTGATTAAAACCTGCTCCCCAGGGGGAAAAAAAATATTTTTTTACTGACCTGCCAAATTCTGGCCCATTCTGAACCTTCTCAACTTACTGACATCAGATGCATTAGCACTTCAACACATAACTGCACACAGTAACACATCAGTGATGCTTATTGATGCAGTGATGCTTAAAGATGCAGTGATGCTTAAAGATGGCCTGTCCACTGAGAACGTTGGGATAACTTTTTTAGAGCATTTTTTTCCAGATGAGAAACAAAACATTGACAGACAATCAAAATCCATTCTGATTTAATAGGTTTATTTATTTAAAATGGCAGATGACATTGCAGAGAAGCATCCACCACTGCCCATTAGTGTCTGTTTTTCTAAAATGTAAAACAACAGCAAGACATCTGCATTATTGTGAACCTGCAGCACAAAACTTTGAATAAACATAACATTGTCATCAGGTGTGGATGGCTTGGAGGCTAATACAGTTATCAATATATTTATTTTTATGGTTGTCATTCTTGGTGTGAGCAGGCTTGTCACAGCATGTCCACACTGGACGCATTATTTACTGTCCGGTGTTTACTGTGCGCTGCATCCAGTGTGGACAGCATCACTGATTATAATGGGTTCTGTCATCTTTTGTCACATCGCACCGCTGTCATCAAGTGTAGACACAGTGTCACAGTGAAATGCAGGTTTTTACACAGAGGCTGTTGTGCTCTGTTCACACTACCAGCAACTTTGTCGCTGTGTGTCGCTAATCTCCATCTATAAGGTTGTTAGTAGTCATTCCTAGTTCTGGTTGTCCTAGTAACAAGTATAAACATCACTGCTGCTTGTTGTTTCATGTCATTTTATATTGATCTTAGGCCAGTTTTATATACCCTAAAATATTTCATACAAACTACAGTAGTGCAAAATGAGTTATATCAAATATAAACAGTTATCAGGGCATGCCCACTTGCAGTGATATATGGCAAACGGCGGGCTATTTGCAACCATTGATCTTTCCACACATGATGACATGAGCTCCATTGACTTCACCCATGTTGGTTACCGCTTCTGAAAGTCTCTCATCATTTGCATAACGTTACACTCTTCAGAACTTTTTTGCATTGCTGCACACCCCCCTACCGGTCAACAATGGTCGCTGTCGCTCGTATTGCCAGAAATCGCCTACTGTGCTGAAATGATTGAGATTGTGTCACTGGTGATGTGATCATGGCTTTACAGGGGTATCAAGAGTTTATATTGAACTCAACAGCTCGTGCGAGTGTGCAGAAACACACATTTGTTTATTAAATGATAATTAAGAGTGCAGATGGCAGGATAAGGTTCTAGCAACCTCTGACCACAGTTATGTGGCATTGCGGTAATCAAACTGTCAACAGACTAACTACAGCAACTTTGAGGACTGGTGTTGGTGAATCAGAGACAAAAGTAGGTCAATACCCAGGATACTCCTACAAGTGTGTTAATATGAAAGTAGGCCACTACATATAGCCACAGTATAATTACCTTTCAGCACGCAGGTGAACTTATAAGCTTAGAGATCAGAGATTTGACCAACTACATATGGACGATGGAGCCCTGTAGGTGGGATGGGAGCATTTCTCAGCATTGATTTTTAGTTTAAGGGTTTAAAATAACAATTTGCTTTATTTTTTGCTTTTAATTATATTGATTTGAAATCATTGTTAAATGTGTGGTATTTTTTAAACTTGCAAGATAAGCATTTACTTTCCTAGTTTTCACATGCATCCATGTGTCTTTCACTTTTAAAAAATGGTTTTCATGGTAACGTTTAATTGTCTGAAATGTCTTAATTTTGTGAGCTGTCCCCAGTTTATTTCCAGTGACCTACTTAACAAAAATGTAACCTAATTTTGTTCTGCTAAGTGAGATATGTTAATCCTCTTTCTGATTCTAAGTGGTGCTTAAGTAGTCTGTGTTTAGCACTTACTCTTAGTACAGTTTGTCTGTGACAGTAGCCTGAGGCTTATATACAAACTGACATACTGCTTTTCCTTTAGTAGAGCTAAATGGACACTGTTACATAATGAACCTTATAGACATGTAGTTTGGCCAAACTGTTAGTGTGTTTCTTTTGGGAAGTTGACTTAGCCTGCAGTGCGACATGATTTATTTCATTTTATTTTTCATTTGTTTTTTCAAATGGCAGTTTGCAATTATTTTATAATTACTATGCATGAAGGTGTTGCATATTTGTACCTTTAAATTAAGACCAATTAAAGTGAACTGGTCAGAAAGGGGACTAAAAATAAGACACAAGGTATGAAGAAGATTTTTGATTGCCATATTTGATTTAAGCTATACACGAGTTGATCATTGTTTTGATAGTAAAAACCAAATTAACCATTTCTTTTAGTATACTATAAGATAAGTATAGTAGCCATGTTTTTTTAGCGTATTGATCACTATATGTATAACCGCAGTTTTACCACGCATACCATGGTAAAACTAGGGTTGCTATAGCAAAACCATGGTTAATTTGCGATTCCCATAGTTTAACTATAGTAACCATATAGTTTTATCTATAAAACCATAATTCATTTTCATAAGGGTACAATTTTAACAAGGGTTTACAATTTTTCCCATTTTAAAGTGATTATAGATTCTAAGAAATTGACAGTTTGTCATATGGATTACTATTACCCTACATTTACTTTAACATTACATTTACATTTTTAAAGCTTGACAGTTTGATCTCAATTCAGGTTCATTTGATCAAAAAACAGCACAAGTATTCTTCACAATATCTTCTGTGTCACATGGAAGAGTGTAGAACACCATGTGGGTGTGTTGTAATTTTTGGCTGAGCTACACCTTTAACTTAACATAGCAACACAAAGTTGCTTTTCTCAGCAGGGTGTCATAACAAACAGTCTTGATGGACTAATTATATAAACACCTTCATTTTGTTCCTGCATATCATAATTGCTGGTTTAAACTATAGAAGTATTATTATTTGTGCCATAGGGGCCTGTTTATTGATTATTACTGCCACCCTATTGAATGCAAAGAAAATCATTTGCACCTGCGTAATGTAGCTGTTTCCTCTTCCTGAGCTAATTTCTCTCTGGTTTCTCATATAGTTGCTGAGTGAGAAGATAAGCGGCGTTGAGGGGACGAAGCTGGATGAAGACTTCATGGAGATGGAACGGGTGAGGGCAGTTGAAACGTTGATTTATGTCACAGGCATATTTACTTTCTCTAGCTAACATGGTTTTCATTCCTTTACAGAAAATAGAAGTCACAAACAAGTCTGTTTTTGAACTCATAACCAAAACCACAGAATACCTCCAACCAAACCCAGGTATGTAAACATCCACCAAAGCTAGAGATGAGTCGGAACAACCATCAATGAAGAATTCACAACATTCACATACTTAATGGTGATTTCATTTTTAGTTTTAAACATTACCTACTAAGTAGTGTTGTGAATATAAAACTAAAACCGAATGATTTTTAGAAAATTCTTTATTCATTTAGTGGTTCTTTAATGCACTGATAATGGCAGCCCTGTTGGTGGGGTTTTAAAGCACTTTTCTTTGTTAAACTGCTTTGAAACAACTTGTGTTGTAACTATACAAATGCACTGAATTTACCTCAGCTAAATTATGCATGTCAAGCATTTATAGTGTAATATCCACTTTATCCTCCCAATACTTTAATCCTCAATTACATTAGTATACAATAATAAAAATAATGCATACATTAATAAAATGTTGATATATGCTGGTAATCGTGGCATCCAAGAAAACATTATTTGCCGCCGTCTTTTTTTGAGATATCTGAAATCTGCAGCCATGCAATTGTAGAATGTTTTAAGGTTTAGCATTTCACGCAAAGGTTTCTGTACACCAGCACCTGCTGTTCCAGATTTACTTAAAATATAAATCAGTCAAAAAAAATTAGTCTGGAATTAGAGAGTTTTCGGCTGCTTGTGAGACTTCATGTATTGTATTGTAAACAGAATTTAATATTTAGGTAATACATGTATTAATGATAAGAAAGTCTTTGTGTGTGTCTGTTTCCTTAATGGAATCAGTAATCATAAAAGCATGAGTCATGTTCAGAGTGCAGTGTTGTGATTTATAATTCAGTCACGAGCAGCGGATGTTGCGTATATTGTATTATACTTTTGTGTGCTGTGTACATTTCCACATAGCATCAAGAGCAAAGCTGGGAATGCTGAACACCGTGTCTAAAATCAGAGGACAGGTGAAGACGACAGGATATCCTCAAACTGAAGGCCTGTTAGGGGACTGCATGCTGCGATATGGACGAGAACTGGGGGAGGAGTCGACTTTCGGTAAACAGCACACACACATGCACAGACATGAACCACAGGCAGACAGCAAAAGACATCCTGCAGCAATACAGAGGAATGCTTTCACTTTCTCATAACCTCTCTCTCTCTCTCTCACACACATTGGCCATTGTGAAATGTGTTTCCTGTAATTTGCTGGTTCTTCTCACAGTTGAACACGACTCTGACACCTTGTGGTGCCTTTTGTTAAGTCTGTTGATGACTTGTTATTTCAGCTTGATATCTCAGTTTTTTACCATGACATCACTCAGGGCTGCATAGTAGCATGCAACATTTTGCTAACCAATTATATTGTGGAAAAGCAGATATTTTGATACTGCTTTGTTACGTACATGAGAGAACCAAACATGGATTAATACAAAACCAGAAAGTGTCCCAATGTGTGTAAATCGGCTGTTATACAGTTGCTTTAAATGTGGCTCATTTATTTAGGATTTCTAGGAGTCTCAACTGTTTTATAACGTTACTATTAGCTGTTTTTAAACTGATGTGAAACTTACATTTAGATTTATGCATTTGGTAGATGCTTTTATCCAAAGTGACTTACAGTACATTTAAGTACATTTTGTCAGTACATGTGCTCCCTGGGAATCAAACCCATGACCTTTTTTGCACTGCTAATGCAATACTCTACCAACTGAGTCACAGGAACACCCAAACATAGTATTTGAAGTATGAATAAATACATTTTATGGTTTGCATCAAACAGGTTTTAAATAAAACAGACAACCTATGTTATATGATTTAATATATATTTTATTAATATTATATATTATTTCCTTTTTGTGATATATACATGATTATAAATTTATTTTCCAGCTAACATAACTGTATTCTGACTATCGATGTCATTAACAAGATTTCAGTCTGACCTTACCATCATTTTAGCAAAGACCTGCATTTTTGTTTCTTTATTTCTGTGAATTTCGAACATTGCTTCACTGTCTCTGGTTATATTTAAAGTTTCATCAGCTGGTGCTGCTGTGTTTACATTATTATTTTAGGATGTGCGCTGGTGGATATTGGTGAAGCCATGAAGCAGATGGCCGATATAAAAGATGCTCTGGATATCAATGTGAAGCAGAATTTCATTGACCCACTGCAGACACTTCAAGACAAAGATCTCAAAGAAATTGTGGTATGATACTGTTTTGAGATCGCTCATTATCACTGTATTATGACCATACAGAATTAATAAAGGTGCAACAAGAATGTTTTTAATTAAAAGTAAAAAAAATTAAATCTGTCCACTTTGCTTATGTGCACTTAAGAGCTTGCGTTAGGGATTTTTAAGCCAATCAGCTGAGCCGTACATGTAATGTGACTCATTTCTACAGTGGCATTAGTAACTGAACTGGCTTTTGCATGATGCAAAAATGATGCATTTATATATTATGTACTATATAATGTATGTCTGAATGTAATTTTTAGCATAGCATCTTTTTCTGTACTAGCATCATCTGAAGAAACTGGAGGGTCGGCGGTTAGATTTTGACTATAAGAAGAAGCGTCAGGGCAAGATTCCTGATGAGGAGATTAAACAAGCAGTGGAGAAGTTTGAGGAATCCAAAGAACTTGCTGAGAGGAGCATGTTCAACTTTTTGGAGAATGATGTAAGAACCAGAAAAATTCATGATTAGGAACAGCTTCTTACCTAAAGCTGTGAGGTTGCTTAACAAACGTTTGTAAAATATTTATGCATGTTTACAGTGCAAATCAGTAATATATGGCAGTATGTGGAGAGTTATGTCACACAAATATTAGAATGTAATTACATTAGATATATCATATCTGGTGTGTGGTATCTGCAAACATAAATGTGGTTTGTGCAAACAAATTATGCATTTTATCAATTTACTTTTGAGGAATTTTTGCGATACTTTATCCCAGTTTGTGTGCTGTATTGTATATTGTGCTGGATAATGTGTTTTGCTATTGTAAAATTGCTTACATATTATATGTGTGTTGCATAGCTATATTTACATCAATTTCCAGCAGTCCAGCTGCTTGAAAAAGTTATTGTGTTATGTGGCAAACTTCTGTTAACGTCATGTCTTTTACCCACTTACAGGTGGAGCAAGTGAGTCAGTTATCAGCTCTAATTGAGGCTGCGCTGGATTACCATCGACAGTCTTTGGAGATCCTGGAGGAGCTTAACGGCAAACTACAGAGCAGGTACCTTGAAAAAGCACAAGGCTGGAAATTAGGGCCCAAGCACTGAAAATGTAAATTGTTATTATTTTTATTAGAAATAATGAATTAAAAAATGAATTAGGGCCCAAGTCGGCCAATTTGGATTTTCTGAAAAGTGCATGCTGTGAACTTATAAATACTTCTTCTAGAGATTTCATGTGATTGTCACCAAACTTCCCGATGCAAAATTGGAAACACTCATACAGTGTTTTCATCATGACACAATAAAATTATGGCCAATAATATAAATAGGAAGTCTCTTATATCTATGGCATGCATTGAGCAATTTACATTAAACTTGGCAAATATGTTTACTGTGGTGAGCTGATGTCATATAGCGCCACTAATTGGCAACAGGAAGTGTGTCATTGAAAAACAAACATTAAAAAAATAGTCAACGTACATTAGCCAAGTCACTTCAGACTTGGTCAGAATAATGTAGTGACATGGCTTATATAATACTCTAAAATTATTTATATCATCTTAAATATTGTTGCCATAGTATCGCGTCAAACTTTTAAACTATATTCAGGTGTATTTGAGGCGCTTAACCGTGTGCAGTGTGTGCTTAGTAGGGGATTCATGGGGTTGCCACCAAACTTGGCAGATTGTATGCCAAGACATTGATAATGCTAAATTGTGAAAGAGATTATATCTTGAATGGTCTTGCCATAGCGAGGCAATACATTAAAAAAAAAAACGAAACAGGAAGTGTCTCATATCTTCTGTGTAAATTGATTGTTTTTGTTCAGACTTGAGCTGTATGTTTGGTCCTACAGACTGATGACATAGAGGTGGCTATTGTGAGTCACAGTCATAGTGCCGGCAAATGGCAAAACAAAGTGTGTCACTTATAACAGTGCTTAAAAAGTCCTCTTAAATTTACCCAAGTGGCTTCATACTTAGTTCAAAGACGGTTTAAAGAAGAGATATTGAAGATGCCAGATTGTGAACAGATTGTTGATCTCTTGATTAATGTTGCCATAGCAAGGTAATCAAGAAATGGAACAGGAAGAGTCTCATATCGTCTGTAAGATTTACATCACATTTGGGAAATATGTTTGGTGTTGTGGGCTGATCACAGTGAAGTGGCTGTTGTGAGTCACAGTCATTGAACACATACATCTGCTCTGGCAGGATGTCTACATCAAGCAGTCGGCCCAAGAAAGAGTTCAAGCCAAAGTCCATTGTGTCCAGTCTGGAGACGGTGGAGAACAGTCAGCACAATGGACTTTCCTACAGCTCATCAGTCAAGAGCACAGGTATCAGCTGACCATTGTTGAAGCAATGGTATAATGACCATATATAATTATAGTCTCTGAATTAGAACACGACCAAAAAATACAGGAAACATTTACGTAGTAAAAAAACATTTTCTTTATGCTACAGTGGCAGGTATTTAATGTGAGCTCCCCTTACATTTGAGCAAGAACCTGGCTGTCTTAAACCTAAATGCAGTGAAACCCTAATTTCTAATTGTTTTCTCATTACCTCAGGAAAGGTAAATATGGATGGTTATTAAAACAACAGAGCTGGTGTCGGCCTAAGACTTTTACAGAGTACTGTATATTATTTATTAAAAATGCAACATTATTTTCACATTCAGGTACACCATTGATCATGTTACAGTGCTCTGTTTTGTTCTGTGTGCTTGTTTTCTACTTTTCTTTCTCTGGTGTTCATTCTTGCATTCAATTATTCAGAAACAAGAGGTTCAAAAATGACTTTCATTGTGTTTACAAATTCATCATCATCATGTTTTCATACATAATTCCGTAATATTCTTTGCAGATATTCAAGTCAACCACACTGTAAATGGAAAAAGTAGGTGTTAATGTTTTATTACAGAAATATTTTATGATCTTCATTATGTTTGGAGTAGAGCTATTAGTATTTTAGCAGTTTGATTGATCATTGTATCAAGTATTTTGGGGGTCTCGGGAAATTCTTGGGTGGGTACAAGTAAGTGAAAGAATTGCTAATAAAATCATTAAGAAACCAGGATTAAAAATTCGGAATCATGAAATTCCTTATGATTCCCATTCTTAAAGCATTATTAACAGCAGAACTCGTAAATCGAGAATATGTGAATCAAATAGTTTTTTTTATGGCCATATTCACTGTTATCATCAGTGTGTGCGTGTGTGTTTGTTTGCTGGATCGTGTGTGTGTGTGTGTGTCTCATGTTTGATCTCATGTTTTTCTGCTGTCAGCTGATTATTTTACCCACACAACAGCAATGACTCAAACATGGCCTGTAAGCCCAAACGGTAACACCTGTAGCACACGTGAGTATCCTCCACATGTCACCAGTGGGTTCATACACAGAGTGTGTACATGTCCTGCTTGCTTACTGCACTCAATGAACAGATACACAAGTCTGGGCTGAGACTTAATAAAAGCATTATGAAAATAGAAAAAAAAAAAAAAATTTAAACTTTACCTTTAAGTTCATACTTCCATTTATCTTTAAGTTAAGTTTAAGTTAAAGTTCTTTGCATTTTGAATACAATTTGAAAATGCAATTTTTGAGGAACGAACAAACACTCAAATGGCTAATGCTGTGCATATCATATATTAACATATTGTGTTATTATTAAATTATTTTAAACCATTTGATCATTTTTTAGTTAATATGTGACATATTAACTGCCCATTGACTTTTTTTCAATGGGCAGTCTAATGATTAGTGAGTTGTGTGTGTTCACTACTCACCGGTATAAATTAAATTCAGAGGTCACGTTTCAAGTGTGAGTTACCATACCTTGACAAATGCATCACACTCACTTCACTGTTAATGCAGTTCTACCGCATTTCACTGCATTTTAATTACCGAAGAAGAAGGCTGTCAAAACAAGCAGAAACCTGGAAAGTGCCATTGCTCTGTATTTTTGTGAATGATAAATGTTTGATTTCTGTGGATCGTTTGTTGGAGATCTTTCTGTGTAGATCCTGTGTGGGTCAGTGCCAGTCCAGGGTTATCTGCTCCAAAACTCATTTATTTCATGTTTTTCTATTACCACCAAATATCTGCCCTCTAACTAAACTATTCAGGTTTTGTCTTACCCTCATTTAATTCTGAACTCGTATTCTGTGTTTTTGGTTTGCACAAAAAGAGGCTTTTTGAAGAATCTTCATGCTGCTTTTCTTTTAGACAATGATATGTGTAAAGCTCAAAAGAATCACCATGAAGTACCATAAAGTACATAAAGTAAATAAAGTTCAAGCCTTCTGAAGCCATACAACAACTTTAATTAAAACCAAAAATAAGATATAAATTTCAATTGATTTTTTTAAATGTCCTCTGCTGCAGTTTTACTTATTTTTTCTTGCTCTGTGAAGATTTTTAAGAAATTCCTTATTTTAAACATTAACAGCATACGAGTTTAGAAAAAAAATTGAAATTTCATTGTTAACTGTCCCTTTAATTCCACAGCCTGATTGCAAATTTAGTTGTTTAGTTTATTTCATTATCTATAAAGTTTTAAACATTTAATCCCAAAGTATTTTACCCATTGCAGAAATAGAAACACACATGGATCAGCCCTGCTGTCGGTCGCTCTATGACTTTGAGCCGGAGAATGAGGGGGAGCTGGGCTTTAAAGAGGGTGACATCATTATCCTCACCAATCAGATCGATGAAAATTGGTATGAAGGCATGATTAACGGTGAATCTGGCTTCTTTCCCATAAACTATGTGGAGGTCCTAGTGCCTCTCCCTCAATGAGCCAATCTCAACCGACCACCACACACCAAACTAGACTGAAAGAAGCATTCGCTGTATCACCCAACATCCTCTGCTGCATTCTCACCAATGAAAGCCTTGCGGTTCACCACAGACAATTTTAAAAGCTTTTACTTTTCAGTATTTATTTTTTATTATATTCCCAGGCATCATGGTGCAACACCTTGATTTTTACACCGCAAAATGTTTTTTGTCTTGTTTTCCAGAAAATCTGTTAACATCCTTAAAGTAAAATTCTTTTACTTAAGTGAGAATATATCTTGAATAATATTTAAAGCAAATTGGCAGTGAGGTAGAAAAACAAAGTCTGTAAGAAATGGAGTAAAATGTAATCATAATTAATAATGTTTAAAAATAATGTAAATAATAAATGGAACAATGTATTGTTTTAAGGATGTTTTTACTGAAAAATAAGAGAGAATGATTTTGCAGTGTTTTATCAATGTACATTTTTATTTGTTTTAGCTTTAACACATCATTCACTTGATTCTTTGGAAAATGTGACACATCTTATAGGGTGTATATGTCCTCCTGCTGTTTCTGTATGTTGTTTGGCTGTAATCTGGTTTACCTGCCTGCGGTGGTCTTATGTGTTTTTTAAAGCACACCTTTTCTATAAACTGACTATCTTGACTGAATGTCTCTCTCTCTCTCTCTCTCTCTCTCTGTCTTTGTTTACACAGGACTTATTGTGATCTTAGGTATCCTAGTATGTTTTAATAGGTGTTTTAATGGGTCTCGGCCTCTCATGCCTTCAAGTGCTTTTTTTGAATGGTGGCTGTATTGCACTAAAGCTTTGATTAATACACACCCATGGATGTGCACATTTGATGCACATTTCTCTGCTGTGTTGTTTGTTTTTGAACATTGCACTTTCTACTGTACCTGAACCATTTTTGCCATGTCGGGGAATACAAAAATTTATCAGTCGTATCTTATGGAAGTAGGCTTATGCTAAGTATAAATATAAATATATATATTGATATGATTCACAACTTCGTACTGTAAGGAAACTATTTTGCTTGTCTTGTAACAGTCTGCCCTTCAATATGTCGTAACTAATTTCGCAGGTGATAATGAAATACTCTGTCCTGAGTCTAATCATCCTGTGCTTATCGATGGCATAAGACAGCTTTCCAATTTCTATATCTGGACCAATTATGTTTGAACTGACAAAATGTGTTTTGTTTAAATGAACTGACGTGTTTCTTTGAGTGTATTCCTGCAATGTCAAACAGTATTTTGTTACTCTGAGCAGTATGTTTCTCATGGGTGAGAACTTTAACTTTTGTATTTATATTAGCCAGACACAGTATATACTGCCATTAACCATTACAAATCTAAAAGCATTTTCAAATCACCCCCTTTTTGGCTTCTCTCTGTTTTTCCTTCTATTCTACTGGCCAAACATGCATTTAAAATGATGTTCTGAACTGTTTTAACACTGTATTCAGCTTACTTGAAATAATGCAGTATACAACAAAAGATTTCCAGACAGGAGTATTCTGCTTTATCACAAGGCTTCATCACTTTGCACACTGTAAAAGGTGCAGTATTGCGTTCAAGTTTAGTATGTCACACAGAAAATTTGCACACTGTATACAGTATGCATACCATATACTGTAAAAAGTAGTGTGATAAGATTTTCTAAAAATAGCCAATAGTTGTTTTCTTAAACACTCCCCCATCTGCCAAGATAGTCCTGCCTCAAACTCGCGTAATTGGGTAAGCTAGAAGTCGAGGTGTTGGACAGCAATGTTTTAGAAGTGCTAATGTTTTGTACACTGGACAGAAAATCAGGCTGCAAATGCTTTACTTATCCTGTATTAAATGTGGATAGAAGGAATAAATTGGGATAAATTACACACAGCAGCTTTAAATCAAAGGTAAAAAAGTGAATATATATAATATTCTTGTACATTCAGTGATTTGATTGGTGCAGCCAGTCCTTCAGTATTCTACCTTCAGAGAATAAACAGCACAACTGTTACACTGCAGCTGTAAATCTGCCTGTTTGCTTTGCACAGGTTTTCTGCTTATGATTATGAAAATGATATGAAACAGACCTTTTGGGGCTGCTTTTGCAGACTTAGTTAATCTTAGACGTTAGATGTAGAATTAGTGTGTTCACTTCCAAACACTATTACTAACCCCTAAACCAATTTACAGTGTTCCTATGAAATTTAATGAATTTCTCTACTGTAATGTCCATCACTACATCACTGAGTGAAAAGAGTGGCTGTGATATTTTTTCTTTTTGCTCTCTGGCATAATTTATACAGAAAGTGGTTTATAGATGTTGTAAATGAATATATTATTACACACTGTGTATTATAAATAAACAAAAATGTGGAAATATTGATTACACATTGACTGATTGTTCCTTTTTTATTATTTTAAACTACTGTAGAAATACATTCAACAACAAATTAAAAGCAGCTGCCTTCAATAAACTTATTGAATCAGTTATTTAACCAACAAAACCAAAATTCTGTAACCAATTTAAGACTTTCCATAAGTCAGTTATAATAATTACGTAAGTTTATATCCAAACCTCAGCGCTTCTTTGTTTTGTCCCTTTTCCTTTGTTCAGCTGCGATTTACCCTTGACTGGTTGTGTAGTGTAGTGGGTATCTGCTTGCATAGAATCCTTTTCTTTATTTGTAGAACAGTTCCCAGCACAGGTCCAGTCTGGCTGGTGGTCCACTACTAAATCTAAGGTGGGTAGAGAAGTAGTGCTGGTCACGTCTCTGAAGGTTAGAGAGCCTATGGATTGGGTGTCTTTGTTGACAGGGACATGTTCTCCCCTCCAGGAACTGTCCTTGGTGAGCCTGGACTTCTTGATCATCTTCCAACCAAGATGATTGAGCTCCAAGAAGTTTAGAAAGATGCAGAAGACCCCTACGCAGAACATAAAGATTAGAAAGATCGTTTTCTCAGTGGGGCGTGACACATAACAGTCGACCCTTTGCGTGCAAGGAGAAGCTGTACACACAAAGTGAGCAGGGACGTGGAAACCAAAGAGGAGCCACTGAGCTACCACAAAGCCAACTTCCAAAACGGCTCGGAAACATACGTGGCAGATGTAGTACTTTGACAGCACTCCTGAGGAGCTTCTGGCAGGGGCACTCTCCCGTAGCACTGTGGAACTTTTCTGGGTGCTCTGGTTGGTGATGCCCTCAAGAACATCTGCAAGACTGTGGCCCAGGTGCCTGTGTGACTTAATGGAGCAACTGTCGGAGTTGCAACTGTGGTCATACACCTCCCTCACCTGCTCGCTGTCTAGCTGCTTGGACAGATTGTGCCAGGTGTAGATGATGAAGCAAAGCGAAGGTGTAGAAACAGTGATAATTTGGAAGACCCAGAATCGAGGTTGCGAGATGGGGGCAAAGGCATCATAACAGATGTTGGGACACCCCGGTTGAAGAGTGTTGCAGACAAACATCTCCTGTTCATCCGTGTAGACATCCTCAGTGGCCACGGCCACGATAAGCAGTCGGAAAATGACCATGACAGTGAGCCACAGGCGTCCTATCATGGTGGAGTGCTGGTGCACGGCATCCAGCAGCCTTTTGAGCAGAGTCCATTCTGTCATGTCTCTACGCACCAGCCTCCCAAAGTACAGCACCTGAAATAGATCCACTTTAGCTCTGTTTCCAGTGAGGACAGATGTTTTCATGTTACAGCTCTGGCCAGAGAGCGAAGGTGCCATCACTGCTTCCAGCCATCCCTTTCTCCTTCAGAGATAAGGACTCTGCCTGGGACTGCTGTCGGCCACTTCACAGCAGTCACATGGTGCTCTCGCCTGTCATTAGAGCCCATTTACAAAACAGGGGAGAGACGGCACTCTTCCTACTCTGGAGAGCTTTTGATAGTGTCGGTAGATTGCATTCTTTTCAGATTACTGCCATACGTGATAGCATAGAAGGCCACACTTTAAAAATACTCCACAGATTGTGAATACTTTTATGTGCTTTTAAACTTGTACTTGTTGTCAACTTTGTAATATTTGTAACTTTGAAATGTACAGCGGGATTGAGGCAGCTGGATTTAAATGAAACTAATATTACAAATATATATAAATGCAAGATGATCAATATATTTGATCCAAGGTTCCCCCAAATTGTTAATCTTAGACTCATAGCTGCTACCTGTTGAATGTTAGTTCTTAGTGGCTTATCACATTCTGTTATTTTAAATCTTCAACAAAAATAGGCATGATGGCATTTATCTTCATGTTATCTGCTAAATGGACACTGGTGATTAATATGATCCCTTAAAAGGTCTGACAACGGAAGAAGCTTAAGAAAAACCAATGTTACCGTTGGGCTTTGGAGACCAGGTCATGATAATGTAAAACCTCACAAGTGCTTGACAAAAATACACAGTGCTGACAGCTTTCGTTGTACTGGACATTTTCCCCATTTCATTTGATCTCTCTCTGTGTTTTGGTATTTCAGCATCTTCCACCAGTGTGGAGTCTCTCTCTGTCTTGAGCTTGTTTGATTTCACTCAGTTTTTCACTCTGAACTTCATCAGTGTAGCTGACGGCTGATTTCAAATGCATCCCTGTCTCTGTCTGTAAGTGCAGGAAAATGCTATTAATGAGTATTCATTCAAAGTGTTGTCTAGCACACCACAAATGGCCTTGAATAAAAGTGTCTGCCAAATTCATAATCTTAAATTAAATATTTAAATGCTCTTTACTTCCTGACAGTGGTTCTCCTGGGTATGATCACTTAAAGGTAGGGTAGGTAATTTCAGCGAGGCTAGCAATAGTAAGCTAGCTTTGAAAGCATAAGATCCCGCCCTCCCTTCAGAGCTCTTCAAAGCCACGCCTCCCCGAAAAACATAAACACATGAATGTGGTACATATATGTATGCAAATACATCGTTTGACAGGCATTCAAACCAAATACAATGATTGGACGAACAGTTTATGGTTCTGTGCCTTCCACAGAAGATAAATATATAATTAAATATATTTAGACCACTTAGTGCTTGCTATCAGGATGTGTGGTGACTTTTAACCAGCATAACAAAACAAGTGTTGGTGTAAAACATACTCTGCCTTTAATTTTGAAACGATAGAAGTATTTACACTTATTATGTATAATGGAATTATAGATAATTGTTGATTTATAATTGATCCACAGTCTTATGTCATTTTGTCATTACAGCTACTGCTAAGACTGAATTCCATTCAATGTGCCAGTGGAGCCATAGACTACAGTAAGGGGAAAATATTTGATCCCCTGCTAATTTTGTATATTTGCCCAGTGACAAAGAAATGATCAGCCTATAATTTTAATATTAGGTTTATTTTAATAGTGAGAGACAGAATAACAACAAAAAATCTAGGAAAACGCATTGTAAAAAAGTTATACATTGATTTGCATTTTAATAAGTGAAATAATTATTTGATCCCCATCATTCAGCAAAATGTCTGGCTCCTAATCTCAGCTTGTTATCTGTATAAAAGACACCTGTCCACAGAAGCAACCAAACTATCAGATTCCAAACTCTCCAACATGGAAAAGACCAAAGAGTTGTGAAAGGATGTCAAGGACGAGATTGTAAAGTCCCCTTGCTCAAGAAAGCACATGTACAGGCCCGTCTGAAGTTTGCCAATGAACATCTGAATGATTTAGAGGAGAACTGGGTGAAAGTGTTGTGCTCAGATGAAACCAAAATCAAGCTATTTGGCATCTACTCAACTCGCTTCAGAGGAGGAGGAATGCTGCCTATGACCCCAAGAACACCACCCCCACCCTCAAACATGGAGGTGGAAACATTATGCTTTGGTGGTGTTTTTCTGCTAAGGGGACAGGACAACTGCACCGCATCAAGGGGATGATGGACGGGGCCATGTACCAATAAATCTTGGGTGAGAACCTCCTTCCCTCAAACAGGGCATTAAAAATGGGTCATGGGTGGGTATTCCAGCATGACAATGACCCCAAACACACGGGCAAGGCAACAAAGGAAGAAGAAGCACATTTAGGTCCTGGAGTCTGCAGACCTTAATCTCATAGAAAATCTGTGAAGGGAGCTGAAGGTTCGAATTTTCCAAACATCAGCATCGAAACCTTAATGACTTGGAAAGTATCTGCAAAGAGGAGTGCGACAAAATCCCTTCTGAGATATTTGCAAACCTGATGGTCAACTACAAGAAACGTCTGACCTCTGTGATTGCCAACAAGGGTTTTGCCACCAAGTACTAAGTCATGTTTTGCGAAGAGGTCAAATACTTATTTCACTCAATAAAATGCAAATCAATTTATAACTTTTTAAAAGCATTTTTCACATTTTTTAAATAAACCTACCATTAAAATTATAGACTGATAATTTCTTTGTCAGTGGGCAAACGTACAAAATCAGCAGGGGATCAAATAATTTTTTCCCTCACTGTACATCACACCAAAATTTCTTTGGGAGGCGTGATGTTGGGGGATTCAATAAAATACAGCCGCAGTTTGTTTTATAGGGGATATTCTGTGGTTGCCGTAAATTGTGTAGGCTGAGATCAGATGAAATGTACACAAAGCACATTTCATCCTACAATGGTCTAGCTCGTAGGGTCACTAATGTTGAAGCCCACCATGACTAATGGTTTTTATCAGAGGCTATTTTGTCATGCTGCTCCTGGCTATCAAACATACAGGGTCTCTTAGCTCTCAAAAGAAATATTCAGACTAATGTGTGTTTGACAAAGAGGAACAGCTCCCTGTCTGTCTGTGTGTGTGTGTGTGTGTATGTGCATGTTCCAGGAAGGCTACTTTCACTGAGAGTGTTTCTTCTTTGAGTTGTTGACCTCCTATGACCTGTCATGAGTGTTTGTGCCCATCTTTATCACACACATGGGTTTGTGTCAGTGTATTAGACACTTCATAGACTTCCTTTGTTATGATACCAGACTATTGATATTTTCTATTACCTAACCCTTACACAAACCTGTTAACATGAATAAAAAAGGCTACTTGACTGATTTTACTCTTTTGCCTGATGTTGCTCTTTCAGGTAGGTAGGCTACACACAACCAGCACTTTTAATAATCACCTTCATAGTATAATTTTATTTACTGTGTTGCAGGTGTTAAATCGTTTACGTTGCTATTAAAATACACAACTGGTCAAAAATTTAGAAACACTTGACTAAAATGTTTCTTATCCACTTAAAATAAGAAGATAAGATGTTTGCTTGAATGTTTAAATTTCTTATTGTAGACAAAATAGAATTATGCCAACATATTCATTCTGTTATTAAACAAATTAAAATGTTATTTAAAACGTGTTTTAAATGCCTAAAACATTATCTTATGCAATTTTGCTAGACTATAATTTTGATTGAGTATAATTTGGTATGTCCATGTCAGGAGACTCTTTTTGTTAACCTCAACATTTCCTGTTGACAACCAACTACAAGCTCTAACGCATTAACGTGTGGTAACGTCACTCTTAAAGGATCCTAGTGGTTTAAAGAAGATCATGCAGGTGGTTAGTGCTTAGTTAAGGCTTAGTATACCAGTGTTAGAGACAGTGGGCTACGGTGCTTATGAAGGCAGTGCAAAATCAAATCCAGCTTACAACAATTCCTGATCCTTCTCCCGTGATTCCTTTTTAGATCTTGTGAAGATCATTGACTGAGAATGAACCGCTCCAGCTGAATATACTGTTCATTTAAACACACTGCTGTTTTGTGAGTCGATTCAGTGCTAGCTGCTGTAATATTTGAAGCATTCTTAAAAGTGCAAGACTATGTGTACGTGATGTAATTTGACAACTTCCAAATGAATTTTTTTGTAACTGAGTGCCTGTCAAAATACTCACACTTGCGACCTTTGCACTAATTTCCTGTATTTTGCCCAAGTGTTCAAGTGGGTGTGAAGAGCGCAAGTGTGTTTAGAACTTCATTACCTGATGGAACACACATAGTGCAAAAAGCACTCTGCAATCTGCACCAATTAAAAGTACAACACGTTATGTTAAACTACTAAATCATATGTAATATCTAATTCATCTACACTGGAACATTGTACATGACATCTCATGACTTCAGGAGGTAAAACAGCAACACTAATGGCACCAGGCAGATAATATTGCATTGTGTCTTGTGAACTTGCACGGTGTAGCATTTACTAGTTGCAAAATCTTAATTCCATGCATTTTCGGCACATTTACTGGTTACATTAGATTATGCCGATACACTTCTAGGCAATGTGGCTCAACTGTGAATCAGCCCTCAGCCAGTCTCGCCTCACTGCGTCCCACAACATTAAAGAGGAAGTTCTCTTTCCCCGCAGCTTGTTTTATTCCTTTGATAATCCGTCTGTCTGGCTCTCTTCTGCAAAGCTCTAAGAGGTGTCAAAGGAATTATTCACCCCTTCACGAGGTTCATGCAGGAATCCACATTGATGTCCATCCCCGACGACCATTCTAGCCAGCTGCTTGAGCATGAATAGCAGACAGGATTAGAAGTAACAGCACAGAAAGAAAAAAGAACAGCCAGATGGAGGAAAGAAACAGAGAGAGATTCATGGGGCAAGGGAAAGTCTCTCGTATCGTATGGCCACTTGTCTACAGTGTTTCCCTCCTGGACTGAAGAGAGATTAGATCATGAACATGAATGGTGATGGATCATATATTAACCCTTTCCTCTTCTAATTTCGCTGTTTTTATCACTTCTTTTCATCAGTGTTTTTCTAGCTGCCAGAAGCAATGGTCAGAAAATGTCAAGATGTGTGTTCAAACCATTCTTGAACCATGTGGCAATGGTTTTGAGGTTTGATGAGGTTCTCTGCTTAGTGTCATTACTGTGCTCCTGTAGCTCCTCTGGTAGAGTGTGGCATTAGTGATGTAAGGGTATTGGGTCATGGGCACTACATAAATAAAAACAATTACTGAAAGCTTATACAACACATGGATAAATAAAGGAAACTTTTTCAATGGTGAAAGAGTTTCAACTGTTTTTGACAACCTGTGAAGAAGATAAAACCTCTTCAGCAGAAGATCAAGACTCTTTTAGACCTTCAGACCAAAATTAGACCTGGTTTAGGAGGTGAAGTCACTGTCAACACTTTTTTTTGACTGTTTGTTGTTGTGTGTGCAACAGTTTACTGTCTAAGATCAGCGAACATTTGATTAGCATAACCTCAGAAAATGAAAACCCATCAGCGGCACCTAACTGGATTAAAGAAGCTTGAATGAGGAGGTGCCTGGTGTGTAACCAACGGCGATGTGAGAGGGATTTCCCATTGTCTGCTCTATGTCTGCGCTTTCCTTTCCTCACAGCTAATCCCCGGCTATTCTCACCAACGACCTTGAGCTCAGTGCTAATCTGGCCATAGAGTGAGAATGTCTACATGTGTTTAAACTGTCTGAGGCTGAATCTGCCCGTGTTGTGGGGAGTTTGGAAGTTCAGTGTCTGTCAAGTGGTAAGTTGCTAACTTTGCTATAGATCTTTTTTTATATTCTGAAAATCTGAGCAGAGAAGGTATTTGATTTAAACAGCGCAGGGATATAGAGTAAAAATGCAAGGTGTTGTGAATTCAACGCTCTGTCACACAACAAAAGGACATAAAATTCAAAAATAGGAAATTGTGCTTCAACGCACTTTGACGTAGACATCCATTCCCCAATGTAAATTTGGAGAGGTGAGTCCAGTTTGCTTTTAAAAATGCAATGTGTTCCTGCATAATTTTGAACTATTCGGTTCTTTTCAAATCCTAAAATCGGGCTTTCACATTCACGTGCATCAAACGCATTAACAAAACTTTCTGGATCCGTACAGTTTTTAAAAAAACTGAATATTTTAATTGTTTATAATTACTGATAAGCATACTGATAAAAAGTAATACCAGGACAACCTCTGTTAAACAAACAATTGAATTAACATGAATGATACAGGGTATAGTTTACATGACTGTAAGTAAGTACAAATGTGGTGGCCAATTAGGCTAATAATTTACCTGGTGGCAGAATAGTTCCAATATTATTATTATATTCCAATAATTAGTAATACATTTAACACTATAAAAAATGTGATGTCTTAGATAATAAAATATTGCAATATTTATAAAATGCTCAAAGATATTATGCTAAAAGTTAATTAACTTATTAATAAGAATAAATGTAAGAATAGTAAGAAGTTAGGTTTGGTAGCATCATGCATCTTCATTCATTCTGTTAAAGATAATGAACTATTCCAGTTGAATAAAAATAGTACTGTTATTGAAATGTTTAAAATAATGAACGTATACATAAGAACACCTCCATAAAAAGAGGAATAGCTATACTACTCAGCTCTCCTAATCTTGATACTTAATTAATAGTTTATATGAATGAATAAATTAATAATGGTTAACAAATAAGACTGCAAACAGGGTATTTCTTCAGGTACTTAATGTCTGCAAATAGTATAATTTCTAACACCATTGTTGTTTTGCCCAATTAATATTAAATGAAATATTATTTACTATGACTAAAACGAGAGGATAACTAAAAAATATAAACTGTCACTATGTACTTACCCAAATTGTCTAGATTGTCTAGATCTTTCTGTATACCACAAAAAAAAACTTGGAGTATTTTTATGTTTTATTTATGGTATTTTTGGTTACTATGAATTACTTTGTGGCAACATAAGGGTGAAAAAGTAATAACAGAATTTTCATTTCTAGGTGAACTATCCCTTTAAGTGTTAACTGTCTGGATGTCTGACTAGTCTCTTAAAGTCTCTTTACTGTTCTGTCAATCTCTCTTTACTTCTTTCAGCACACATTCATCATCATCATCTTTCTCTCTCTCTCTCTCTCTCTCTCTCAGGCTTCAGCTGATCTCCAGGTATGAATGAATCTCATGTGGGGCAGTCATGCAGTGTGTGGAGTCATCAACTGGGCTCAACAGTGATCAGGGTTCTGAGGTTCTGCTGAAACCTGACACCGAGACCTCCACAGATCCTGCACAAGAAGTGCTTCACAGCAGCTCTTATGTCTGCTCTGTGATCCCTGCACACGAGCGCAACAGGTGGGAAGAAGCGTTCTGTCGTATCTGTCATGAGGGCAGCAGTGTGGGGGACCTGTTATCTCCCTGTGAGTGTGCGGGGTCTCTGGCCATGGTACACCGTGTTTGTCTGGAGCACTGGCTCACGGCCTCTGGCACCAGCCGCTGTGAGCTTTGCCACTTTGAGTTCTCCCTGGAGAAACTTCCTAAACCGCTAACAGAGGTACAGTTATTAGTAGTGCTGAAAGATCTTCACCCTCTATTTCACAGCTTTTGTCTTTTGTATTTCAACAGCAAGAGGTCCACTAATGCTTGCAGTAATGGCATAATTCAACTGGGTAGAGCTAAAAACAGCCCAGTGGTTCTCAAATGGCTTTCACTCCACCAAAAAAAACTATTATTGTATAAAATAAACTATTGATCTGGACAATGTGATGGCCCTGGAAATAATACCACCTTACCTTTGTTGAAGAAATCTTTGTTTAGCAAACTGTATAGATATCCCATCCTCTCACTCAAAATTGCCACCACATTCACAGAAATGTGTTCCTACATTCATTGTGTTGTTGATTATTGAAAGAGGGTGCCCATTCTGATCAGACTGAAACTAGTTATAAAAGTGAGCAAACACCTTAAAACCAGTCAACATACCAGCCTTTCCAGGTAAGATTTAAGCTGATTTAAGTATGTTTAGTGTATCATAAATTAAAGCTTCATAAATGTCAAATGTTTTGTTCTGCCAATCATTTAAGGTAACTTTTTAAAGTGTCTATTGACTTGAAGAGTTCACCAAAAAATGATTTTGTCCCCCATCATTTATTCACCCTTGTGCAATTCTAAACTTATATGACTTTATTCTTCTGTGGAACACAAAAGAAGATATTTTGAGAAATGTCTCAGTGGTTTTGTGTCCATACAATAGAAATTAATGGGTGCCACTGTTGTTTGGTTACCAGCATACTTCAAAAGATCTTCCTTTTCAGTAGCAAAAACGTCATACATTTGTAACTTATTTGTAATGACATTAGGGTGAGTATGATGGACGGATTTTCATTTTTGGGTGAACTATCCCTTTAAACCCACTTTTAACTTTTAGCATTCAAACCTTTTTATAGCACATGTTGTCCTATTTTTAAAATGTCCACATTTGCCATATGAATCATTTTGAGGTGCAGTGGCTGATGAGACTTAATTTCAGGCACTGACTGTTTGCTCTTTCTGTAATTCTGCTGCATGTTGCTATGGAAACAGATATTGTCAAGTTGTTGCTGGCATGCACTGCACCATGTGTCTGTCAAGCTCCCCTTGCAGCTGATTTTAGAGTTTTAGAGGATGAAGCACTCGGTCACATTCACTCTTGCACAGCTGAAAGGTGATTTGGTGAGTAGTTGTCACCAAACTGCCTCAACCATTTTTAATCAGTTGCTTTTGCTCAACAATACTAATCTGAGTCAAATTTGAACAAACTTGATCTATATGCAAACCCCACAAGTGTACAATATTTCTGTATTTTAATGCATGAATCTGAGGTGTCAATTATTTCCATATGCACTCTTAAAAATTAAAAAGGTTCTTAAAACATTCTTCACAGCGATGCCATAGAAGAACAATTCTCCTCAAAGAACCATTTAAACAAAAGTTCTTAAAAGAACCATTTCTTTTTTCGCTACAAAAAGATTTTATAAAACAGAAAGGTTTAACAGTTAAAACAGATGTTAAAGGTTCTTTATGGAACCATACATCCAATAATCGCTCTTCTATGGCATCATGAAGCATCTTTTTTGAGTGTTGATATTGTATGTGTGTAGGGGAACTGCAAATATAAGTTGATGCCTGCATTTATTTAAGGTTTTGAAGCTGTTTTATTTATTTCCATGCTAAGGTTTCATGATGTCATACATATCCAACTGTCTAACCACATATCCATATGATAATGCAGATCTGCTGTTTGCTGGTCTGCTGTGGCCTTGCATGACATCACTCACTCTTGAGTGCTGGATCATTTTCTCATGTCATGTTAAAGCACATTGCTGACATTGGTTGCTCTGTTTTACCTCAGCTCCTTATAAACACTAATCCACTCAGCAGGAAAATGAGATTAGATAAGGAACAGGCAAGACCATGGCATTCTGCTTTATTAATGCTGTTACCTCATGTTTGGGCTGCATGACAGCAGAAGGACATTATGGTTATTGTGCAACACAACCTGATGAAGCACAACAAATGTTGCATGACCTCCGCATGCTGCTGCTGCCTTCAAGGAACGCAAGAACCAGCATTACAATGCACTCATTAGTGTTATACCTAAATAAATAGTGCTCTTAAAAATGTTTAAAATAATGTTCTCTCATGTGAGGTAAAGAATCCAGTCAGATCAGTATAAAAAGGTGTTATTGTACATGAAGCGGTTGCCCCACCGCCATGTTGAGATCACGTTCAGTTCAATTGATTAATATAGCTGCATTTTACAATGTTGCATTGCTTCAAAGCAGCTTTACATGTAATGAACACTAAAACAGAAAAATTGTCAAATGTACAACAGACAAACAAAATCATTCTATTATTAAAAACTTTTTTTGCAGAAATAATCATGGCAGACCGCAAATAGCAAATTTCTACATTGTGCTATTGTAAAATTGTAAAACCTGAATTGTAAAAATTTAAATATGTAATTTAAATTATCTAGCTGACTGTTCGTAGCTCATTTAAATATTTTAATAAAAAATAAAATAAACATTATAAAATTTCTTATTTCAAATATAATTCTCACCTTAGACTTTTGACTGCATGACTTGGCTGACTTCATCAGAAAAGTTGTTCCAGAGATGGGGAAAGTTATTACATTTCATGAAAAATTGTCACATCAAACAATTGTTTTCAGTAAATCAGGGCAATTAGACTGTTGTTCTTTATGTTGTCTTTAAATTTTTATTCTGTTCAACCATGTTTTACTCTAAAATCATTATATAATTGTATGATAATCAAAGCCAGCATGTTAGAAAACTTTTGTACTGCACTGTGTAAATCTGATTAGTACTAACCCTCTGATCACTCCTGTTTTCTGGGCTACAGTGGTTTACAGCACCTTCCATGCAGCACCAGAGAAGAACACTGTGTGGGGATGTGATCTGTTTCCTGTTCATCACACCCTTAGCCAGTTTGTCAGGCTGGCTGTGTGTGCAGGGGGCCATGGACCTGTACTACAGCAACAGCATGGAAGCTATTGGACTTATTGTTCTCACATTGACCCTGTTCTGTATTTACCTCTTCTGGACTGTTGTGAGTTCAATCTTATTCTTTGTGTAACTAAAAGTAACCGCAGTGACGTTCTGCACCGCTAGGGCTGTGGATGGTAGGTGTGACATTAGAAGCACACCTTCTGAAAAAAAAACAGAATATCTGGTCACAAACCTTACAAAAGTGAAAGTTTACTTTTGTAAGAAACCCCCCAACCCCATAACACATTTGCAAACTGACCAAGGGGAACCACCGTGAACAGGCCGAGGGGGACCAGAGGGCAATTAGCCAGGGGCCCAGAAACCCTGGTGCCACCCCTGAGTGCAGTATTAATACTAAATACTAAATATAAATTATACGTAAAATACTTACTTGAACTTAAAAATTCTTGCACTGTACTAAGGTATTCTTAATAATATAATCTTGCATACTTCTTTTTTGTAAGGACAGCATATGTTGTGTTGTGGATGTTGGTGTGCTGGTGTCATCACCAGGCTGTTTATCTTTGATTCTAACTAGGAAATCAAAGAAGTGTAACTTTTGCACATTATGTTTCTTTTTGTTACCACAGGTGTCCCTGCGTTACCACATTCACATGTTCAGGCAGTGGAATGCAACAAATCCCAGTGTGCGACTGCAGACTCTTCGTCCAGTGAAGACCCCTCAGACACAAACACATCTAGCAACACACTTTCTGTGCAAAAACAAGGAGGAGACAGTGGTGTAGTGCCTGTAACAGCATCCAAAGAATGTGGCTTAATGGTCATTTTTTCTGTTTTAAAGGAACACCTTGATTTAGAGCAACATGCTGCACATCTTACTGCTGTCACAAACATATCATGAGTGTAACAAGACCTTCAGATTCACTCTCTCCTCCCAAAGTATTCTCTTCAGTCTGTTGTGTGATGTTGTAGTGGATTAATCACAAACAAAGAGAATGTTGCTGTGATTGCTGTTCTGTTAGGCGAGAATTGTTTCCGCCTCTCTGTGACTAAAAGACTGTAGGCGGACCCAACAATGTGATGATATAAAAGTAGGTGTTGTTATTTTGCTCTGTGGCAGGTCATATGAAAGGCTACCTTGTGATGTCACAAATACAGCCATTTCATATTCATTTTTTTTCAGGAGAAAATGATTACATAAATGCTTTTGTTATTGATACGGAGGACTCTTTACGGCTATGAAACTTACAGGATGTGTGAATCATACAAAGACCTCTTATGTGTCAAAATATCAAGAGAAATCTGATTCTTCGTGTCATGACTCCTTTAATGTAGACCCTTAATAAAACTGCTCATTTTAACTTTTATTAACTAGCCAACCATTATATTACATAATCATATAATCAGTGTTTGTACGGCAACACTGTATTAATATTTCTCAGACAATCTATTTAGAGTTTGCTCCAAACCCTAAGTACAAAATTCTGAGATGAATTCAGCCCAAATCCCTTAACCTGCAGACTCTGTTGAAACTTTGTTTTGTAGGTAAGTCTTTGATCAATGTTTGCTTTTTGTAATCTCTATACTCTTAAAGTCATTCAAGATTAAAGTTTCAGAATCTTTCATTCACTCACATTGAAAGCATGTTAAGCCCTGACATTGAAGACATCATCTGAATATTTGCATACTGTATTGTGATTGGTCTTGAATTTACATCCAATCAAAGTCTAACACTATTTTTAACACTATTCTTTTGCTGCATTGCTAGCAATTCTAAAAGTTTTTAATAATTATTCAAATGCACATACAGAAGGTGGGTAAGGATGGCATTAATAGGTAATTATGAATTATGCAGATCAGTATTGTCTTTGAGGAACAAAAAAGTTTTACTTTAGCATTTTTTTTTCAGAGCCAGTACAAAAACACCTGTTGGTGTTTCTTTCCCTGAAATCTAAACCATTAGAGGGAAACAGAGACAGTGCAGGTCTAGTGAACTGGATGCTAGTTATTCTGGATGCTCTCTCTGTGACATAACTGAGACTGCAGACAGTACATCTAGTCTAAGGAAACATGTCACCCAAAAATGAAAATTCTTTATTTACTCATTCTTGTATGCTAATACTTTTCAAGAACACAAAAAGAGATTTTTAAGAAATCTGTACACAGTTCTTTTCTGTGACATGTTCATAGTGACCAAAGGCTGTCAATCTCCAAAAACACAAAACAATCTCCAATACAAGTAGTTTATTTGACATGTGTGCTATATTTCTTAAGTTTTCTGAAGCCATATGACAACTTGTGTGAGGAACTGACAGTTCTTCTTCAATCATTGGGGTAGAAATGTGTCGAAACACATCAGCAAAAGTTTAATTTCTGTGAACAATCAGATGCTTTCCTTGAAATAAATCAGAAAAGATAATTGCATCAAAGTAGGTGGAGCCAGATCACTACTATTATGTCATCATCTTGGATGACAGTTTAACAATGCAGTTCTGTGTCAACATCAGACTGGCTGCATGGTCAAAACTTTGTTATAATCTTAACCTGACTGGGAAATAAATATTGTTAAGTTTCGGTGAAGATTTCAATCTATTCCTCATACAAAGCATGTATTCCTTCAAAAGGAAATAAAACCTGCACAACGCAGTAAATGACACACAAGTAAACTTATAAATGCAAGTACATTTACATAGAGGTAACAAAAACCTATAATTAAACTAAATTAATTTAAATGAATTATACAATTGCACAGTAACAACTCAATTAATCAAAAACTGCACACACAAATTATGTCAGTTCACCACCGACATGCTAAAATATAGGAATGAGATCACTGTTTATTGACATAATTAGTGCACTTCATTCAAAGAAGTAAACCAGCTGTGTTCTACCACAACATCCGGAAAATCCTCAGAAGGATTTCTGCAAATCTCCGCCTCTCCATTTCTTCCTGGAAATAGCTGCACAGCTGTGAATGAGACTGAGTCATTCAGTTGCTGAGAAAGCCAAATCTCCACATCAGCACAATTACCAAGAAGTGTCAACAGTGAGGTCTTTAATCAGAAACTAACACCACAACACAATTCACATGCTAACTGTTACATTATGAGAAATTATAATTGGCCCATCAAATAAAAAGACCAGACAGACATAGCTGGTGAATAATGGCTTATATTTTAAAGCTTATCTAGTGCTTTTTTGTAGATTTTTGTACATCAAAAGCTGTAGTCACAATGAACAACTGTTGTTGTGCGGAAAGAAGCTGCATAAAAATTCTTCAGAATTTCTCCTGTCATGTTCAATACAAACAGCATACACATTTGGAACAACATGAGGGTGAGAGAATAATGACAGAATTGTATGTTTATGGTTTATACTGGCCTAACTGTACAGCTATATGGACCCTAATGCCTGATTCATGATTGGTTGTTTCGGCTGCAACAGCATGAAATGACATTAGTGACATTTTGAAACATTCCACAGGCCTTTTGATTTAAGGTTTAAAGTGTTTAATACATTTAGATGCTCTACACACATTTTCAAGTGTTTTTATATTATGGCATATTTGACATTATGTGGAACTCAAAGCTCAAGCCCTTTTGTGCAAAATCACCAAAACCAGGTGGAGTTTTATATGCATGACTCCCAGGCTGTGGGACCAACAGTAACTAAATATTTTACCAGCAAAAAAAAGTATTTCTATAAATGTTTAAAAAGTGTTTAAAAACATTTCAGTCAATAATTAAACTTCTGTCATTGTTTGATACAGCATCCCAAACCTGTGCATCAAATTTCAATCATGATGAGAGAAAATTATTAGTGGATCATGATTAAAATTGTTGTTTGTTAATCACACAGAGCAAATGTATGGCTTTGAAAGACTATAAAAATAGCACACACATTGTACAAATTGGTCTTATGATACTTTGATGGCATTTCTTTGTCCTTGCTAGACCTTGATTAAGGATAACATAAAGGTGAGAAAAAATTACAGAATTTGTATTGTTTTAAACAACTCTTGCAAATGACCCAAAGGAAAAATTGTTATGCTCAGAATTTGTTCTTTCTAGTTAAAACTTTTAAAATGCAAACTAAAGTGATGTATAAGCATGTGCTTTTGGTGCCATGGCCCATTACAGTATTTGTTTGGACAGTCATAAAGACATGGATAATGGAAAACATACAAAACAAAGAAACAAAAAACAGAAAGTACAAATGTAAGATCATATGAATAATTACAAACATTGCTAAAAACGTGAAAAGCTTAAGTCACTCATTCTTCAAAAAGAATGTGTGCTTAGTGTTCCATAACGCCACCAGGTGGATAATAAAGTAATTGCAATCTCTATTGCAATCTGTATAAAGCATGCAAACGTCATGTGAAAAAGCATGACAGATGTCTGACGTCAATTAATTTATTTAGAAAATCAACAATGTTTGCTAGTATTGTTTAGATAAAAAGCTTGCCACGAGAATGAAAAGTGTTGCAAGTCTTTAACAGCAGGTGGAGTTAAAGTCCGTGAATAACTTTTAATGACTCTGACTCATAAAACCCCATTTAAAAACAACACTGCCAGAGAGTCAGGACGAGCTCCTACGCTTCTCAGAGATGCATAGTGTTTGCGTAGTATAGCATTAAACTGATGATTAAAGTCCAAAATTTAAATCTGAATGTCTAAAATACTACTTAAAACAGCCAACATACTTTCATAGATAACATCATTCCTTCATTTTGTCCTTCACATTAGAAGGGCAGTTTTTAAATCGAAAAGTATCTAATAATCTATTATCTAAAAGTAATAAAATGTCATGCTTAAAGATAATCAATAAACCATATAGGGCCAAGAGCTCACTAAGTCTCTCTATGAAATTACCAAATTAAATTCTGACATTTAGTCCCCCAATTCTACTGTAAATATATGGGGACATCTTTACTTTTAAAAAATGAAAGCATTGCCCCTCCATTGCTCACTTCAGCTGTAGCAGGTGAAAGCATATCAAAGCCACTCTCTGCCAAACTCTACTCTACACTTCATAATAAACAGATAAGCTCTACCCTGCGAGTGCTTTGATCATTCGTGAGAGTGTATAAATTATTAAAGATGACATGAGGTACTGGACCGCTATATGGAATTGATCCAAATAATATAATGCTATTCAGTATAAGCTGTGATTCACTGTCTGAACTGAAGCAATATGCTGTATGCCAAAATAAAAACACTTTTTTACATTGTTACACATTATTTAATTTGTATGTTATTTTACATTTATATATTATTAAATAGAATAAATGCATAGAATTAAACAACAGAATAAAGAATAAACAGCCACAAATAGTACATCTAAAGGGATAGTTCACCCAAAAATGAAAGTTTTCTCACTCTCATGTTGTTCCAAACCTGTATGACTTTCTACCACAAACAGAAATGGAGGAACTGACAGCATCTCTTTAACTGTCTGGTGATTGAACCTGACGGTCTGTAACTTTCCTCTGTGCGCCACAGAGGAAAGTCATGTGGCTTTGGAACATGTACAACAGGTTAACAAATGATGACAATGATGACAGAGTTAAAATGATGACAGAGTGTGTAAGTGGCATCTGCACACAAATAATGCTTGACCTTTTCTCAGAACTAGCTTCACTGAGCCATTTTTGCAATGACTTTAAATCATCTGGTGTCGAGGTGACTTTTAGTGGGTGTATCAAGTCAGTTCACACAAGTGTCTTAGAAAAGTAATCACAGGTGTAGTTTCATCATAGCAGGATGAACAGCAGGCTATAACTAACCAAATCATTTGTGTGATTTGTTTGGCTTGTGCTATCTTGTTATCTTATGGAATTAGATTCAGTAAATGTCCTTTTTTTATTATGGCCACTTTACATATTTATACATGTATACTGTGTACTTAAATTCATTTGCTGAACAGAAAATGAGTCACTAAATATGACCACTCAGTATGTAGCTTATAGGTTTCACGCAGGGTAATTGTTATAATACAGTAATGCCATTAAACACTATATTACAGCATGGTACTTTTGGTAACACTTTACTATAAGGCTCCATTTGTCAACATTAGTTAATGCATTAGCTAACAGGAACTAAGAATTAACATGATATATTTTATAGCATCTGTTATGCAGTCGTTCATGTTGGTTGACTGTTGTTAACTAATGTTAACAGACACAAATTAAAAATGTATTAGTGAATATAGAAATGAACTAAAATATGGTGTAAAAGTATTGTTAATTGTTAGTTAATGTTAATTTAGGTATTTAACTAATATTAACAAACGCAACCTAACAGTAAAGCATTACTTTTATACAATAATAATGAAAGCACCTAACATCATAATTATGTCATTTGTTAATGCAAGATAACTGTATGGGCTATTTTAGAATAGCCAAACATTTTTACGCATGTTACTAGTATGTATGTGGTTACAAATACTTATATTAGTAAGAGAGCAGAAACATCGCGATCTGGTTCCGATGAAACTGGGTTAAATACTTATATTAGTATCCGATGAAACTGGGTGACGCGTCGCGGCGCGTCGGGTGCAGGGACGCCTAGTGGAGCGCGAGCGCTCAGCACTTAAACTTCTGTCAGCGGTGTTGAGTCCGCAGCTTGAGGACGCGCAGCATTAAACTCACAGTTATTTCACAGACGTTCTCACCGGATTGCGCGTCTATAACACCCGAGTGACCCGCGTAACCACCCGACACGTCCAAGTGCAGAGAATCCGGGCAGGCGCGGTTCTTATTGATCTCTGATGCGGCGCGCACGTTTAATGGATTAAAATGTGAATCTATGAGTTTACTTTGCAGCAAAGGTAAGATCCGCTCATATGGATGCGTGTCTTGTTTTAGATTTGCATTGGCTGCGTTTAAATGAGACGAGTCTTAGAATAATATCGGGTGGTGTAATGTCTTTTATTTATTTGTTTTATGTATTGTATAGATATTACAACTTTGATTGGTCTCATCTGACAGTGTGCTCAGATGGTCCGTCTCTGATCCACATCATCTTAATATCCAGCTTTCTCCTCTGAATCCTAAAGCAGTGGCATTTGAATATAAGCATATATGACATGCACTGCTGCACAGAAATGATCCATAGATGATATAACGCCGCATTCGTAGTGCTGGCGCATTATGCACGGTGAATACCTGAGAAAAAGGCAGTGTTGTCATGCAGTTCACCGTCTGAGCACTCCTGCTCTCAGCAGTAATGAAGTGAATTAGAGTAACGAATCAGAAAGACCTTTGATGAAACGTTAAATGCAAAACTAGCCATCTACCTGATATAGTCAGTGATGATAAATGATTCTGTACTGTAGCTCTTGTGTGTGTGTGTGTATGTGTTCATGTTTAAAGTGGATGCCTCTCTTCTTCAGGCTGATATCTGACTAACATCATTCACCGCGCAGGGCAGGAACAGGATTTTAAAGATGGAGTTTTGGGTTTTGCCTGTATCCTGGATGAGCTTGATGTTAATGCTAACATCATACATGGTTCAGGTATGATCAATATTAAACCTTTCTCTTTTATGACGCAAGTTATCACTCACACCAATACAACCAATCAGAATATGTATGCACTGTAAACAAAACTTGTTTTTATGCTGTATTATTGATTCGGACACTCGAAATAAGCATTGATGAGTTTTGTTTCTTAAGACTTAACATTGAATGGTGTTTGCAGTGACATCTATTGTACGAAATAGTCACATGGTTCAGCTGGGGTATATTCAGAACAGATCTGCTCAAAATTCTGCTCAACCTTATTCCAAACGTCATGACCACAGACAAGCCGGCATCTATCCAATCAGTATTCTCGTCCAGCCCTCGATGCCGCTCAGAGTCACGCACTCAATCGCAGCTCCACTGGGAGCAGTTGAATGTTGCCTTCTTTTTTTGTTAGAAACTGGACACAGTGGTGCAGTTATATATAGAGGGCGGTGTGGACCTTAATGGAAGAGCTGGCATGAGTGTGGATGCCAGCCTAATCCGTTACAATAGGCCACTAGATAGCGGCAATTTACACCGCAGAGCTGTCACCTGTAGGGGCTCAATCTCTTTGTCTCGTGTGCTAGTACATGAATAACCACAAGCGAAACCCAAGTCCCTCTGTGTGGGGTTCTGCTGAGGCTGAATGAAACAGAGATGAAGGTTTGGAGGAAAGAGTGTAGGAAGCTGCAGTATACTCTGAGATTGGGTTACAAGTGGCCACGTCAAGCTCCTTTTCCATACACTTCATACACCATTTGGCTAATGTTGTTCCCATAGTTTGTATAAGCTTGTGAGATCTGCTGGGCAGATCTGGGCAGGTATTATTTACGTATTGTGTTATTTTACCCCACAATGCTATATCTAGTTCAGTCCAGTGCAGATGAAAGTGAGTTAATATGACTATAAGAGTAAAGACTCTGATATACAGATGCAATTTAGTAAATTTCACAATGGTCACAATGAGATAAGATAACATTTCATATACGCTGCTGCTACTGGCCTTTCTTACCACTTTCATTTTGCTGTCTGAAGCAGGTGTTTCCAGACATCCATCTTGTAGAGAACAGATTCTAAATTGAAATGTGATGTGCATTTATCCAGAGTCCATTAAAGCTCTTTGCAGTAATCTTTCAGAATAATATTTGTTCTATGGCCTAAACACTTTGGCTTGATTTATGTGTGTGTGGGAGCTGCCACTGAAAGTCCTTAAGAAGCCAAGAGTTTTAGCTCAGAAAGTGAAGTCAAACAGGTGTTTTCACTGTGCTTTCCCACATCTCCTGCCTTTTCTATTAGAAACTCGCTCTGCTCTTTAACCTCTCGCTGGCAGTATGCCCCTCTAGACTCCTGACACACACACACAAATACTTATCTTACACATATATAGACCCTCTTAGTCTTCTCAGCCTACAGGACTTCACAGCTTGGATTTTATGATTTGTGGTCTAAATTGTATTTTTCCTGATGAAGTTATTAATGGCTTGAGGTAGAGAGCAAAAAGGCTCAAGCATGAATCCGATTGAATCTGGGCTCGATCTGAAATCTCGTTCATTTGTCTGCTTGTATTTTTGCATTAAAACTGTGAATTTCACACAGAAATAGTCATTCATCAATAAGTTTGCCCTTTAGGATCAAATGTGAAAACACACCTGTGCAAAAATCACAGACTGCTGATGGCATTTAAAACGTGGATTGTGTTAAAATGTGTTTATGTATGTACGGTATAACTGTTAGAGAGTGATTTATTTAAGTTTTGATAAATGTGCATCTTAGCTGGATCTGGTTCTGCAATAATATGAGCTGATCATGTTTGATCGTTATGTGTGGTTTTGGCATTACTCGGAAATTTTGTCAGCTGTCAGCCTATAAATAAAATAGCTGAAGAATCCCTGTACAGGAGAGATTGTCCAAAAGCCTTTATCTGTAGTTTGATTGTGTATAATGCTACTGTGAGTACTAATGGTGGGCATGAGCTCTTTCACTTAGAATAAACATAATTCATCAACAATAGAATGAGGGTTATTATTATCAAATGTCTGTGCCATGTATATGTAAGTGTGTGATTGTTTACGTAACTAGCTGTAAACATTTCAACAGATTGACTCACATCAGCTAACTTGTTTAGCACGATTCTTGTTAAATTGTTGTGCCATCATGACAGCACTTGAGACCTGCCAGAGAGAAAAGACGGTAAAGAAAGATGCTTTGTGCTAATGTCCTCTGTATGGCAAAGCTGAGAATGCACACATATTCGCATACTTGCGATTTTTGAGCAAAATGATGCTTGAAAGGGAGGTTGCAAGATTATTTGCATTTATGTACTTGCAGCTAGAGTATAGAGTTAGTTGAGCCTTAGTTGCTCTGTAGTTATTTCAGCCTCTTATTCCGACATTGTTCTTCGTGAACTTGAGTTCTTCTTTTTCAAAATCCAAGGATATTCTATTTTCTAAGCGCAACATTTAAGGAGAAGCTCAGAGGTTAACTGAGTGCATAGTCAACAATTACAGGACAGAGTGGATTTTCAAACAGTAATTCTTGCTTGGCTTATACCATCGATTATGACAAGCAGATGTTGGATTAACCTCATACCTGATTGCTTTTTATTGTATTGTGTTTTCAGCAGTATTAATATATTCTCGAGTGCTCAATTGAAGCCACTTGTGCCCTTTCTTTCAATGTCACCGTCTTCTCAGTTTAGCCTGCATTCACTTTTTCCATTTTTCACTCTTCCAAGTGAAAATTCACAGATTCGGAAACACTGCAGTGAAGGATCACACTGTAGGCGGACTAGTAAATGGGTCTATTGTTTTATCTTGCTCTTAACAGACAGCAAATACATTACAATGTGCTCTTTCCATCACATTATGAGGTTTGTAACTTATTATTTGGGGTGTAGAGTAAACAGTAAAGGGAAAACAGGGAATTATTGGGAATGGGGGGATTGATTGGGAAATGACTTGCTGGTGCCATTGCAATAAAGACAGACCTGAGTTTAACAAAAGACAAAAACGCACCATAAGAGAATCAGTTCATCATATGACGTCTGTTATTTTCCAAGTTTTCAGAAGCCATATGATAGCTTTGTGTGCCAAACAGCATTTAAATTGAAGCAGTTAATCACTGACAATCCTGATATATACTCTCCCTCTCAATGGCGTGTTTTATGTAAGGAATAATGTACTGCCAAGTAGTCCAGGGTGCCGTGTAATGAGAGAGAAGTAACAATATCTGATTTGAGAATGAATCATTCTTTTGAGTCAGATCCTTACAATTATTGAATGATTTGTTTTTGACTCATCTGACTCTCAGGTTCAGTGTTTTGTAACACTGGTTTAATAATAGCTCACTGAAGATGAAGATTACAAGTGAATAACAACTTACATTTCAGCTGTTGACTTCATTATACTTTCTGATTTCTGATTTCTGATTAGTCTAGGAGTATAGCTCACAGGTTGTACGGATCACTTTTATGGTACATGTCGCATCTTCAGACATGAGAGCGATCAACACAGTTTCCAGAATTTTTCTGTTTGTGTTTCAGAAAAAAAGACAAACACTCGCAGGTTTTCAGTATGAGGTTGAGTAAATGATGACACAATGTTTCTTTCAAATGCTTTCCTTCTGACCATATACGCAGTTGTAGCCGCACTAACACTGGTCGTTTCCAGCATAGACACAGCGGGCCACTCAGCTTGTCAGCTTGGTGCTTAACGGCCTCGTTTGCCTTTCTAACAGATCTAAAAATATGCCAAGAAAGCTTTCATCTCATGTTGCTAACTTAACTAAACAAGAAGGAGAAGCAGCATGCTGAAACTCTATCTTGCGTGAACATGCTACACCAATAACTAGAGACGTCTGGATGCAGAGAAAATCAGTGAAGTCACGCATGCCATTTTCCAATCTGATTGTGATAGTCATATTTAAAGTTTTAATTGAAAATTGTTCCTCTATTCAGCTGACTTTTTAAAAAGAAATTTAAAACAGCTCAGATGAAGGATTTTAGGTCTAATTGTTTTTTGTTGTTGTTGAATTAGTAGTGTGCATGTAAACGTATATTATCATTACTGGCTAGCTATTAAGTCTGATTTATTGTTTGTGTGAGGGTGTATGTGAGTGATCGTGTTGTGTTTTCTGTAGAGGTGTTGGGCAGAGCTATGAAAGCTTTTCTCTCTAATAGAGCTGGGCGATAAAACGATAACGATATGTATCGCGATAGACACGTGATCGATATCAATAAAAAATGTGTTCCATAAAACGTTCGAAATTTTTTATTCTTCATCGGAAGAAAACAGAGGTTGCGAAGCAAGTTTGGTTGCATTAGCAAAGGCACTCGCTATCTGGTAACATAGCAACGTAGGGAGTGACACGCTAACAGCCAATCATGTAACAGTATCAGTTTGAGTGCGCCTTATTGCAAAGTAACTATACCACCCCTGCTTTACTACTGCTTACCATATACGCGCGTCCTTTCTTATCCTTTATTATCAGCTGATAATTGCTCATCGGTAATAACTGCACTCGCAAGTGAAAAAAAATATATATACGGATTACTTAAAAAAGAGAATATTTGTTTTTGTTTTTTTATATTTTTTTGTATTTGAATAGGTTTATGTAAAAGTACACATTTCAAGCTTTCTATACGTATATTCATTTTGTCTGTGGGGCACGTACTTACTGAGATTTAGGTTGTTTCTTTATGACAGAGACAGCGAAGGCAGATTGCGTACCCTGTCTGTTTTCTTATTATTATAAAAGCACAGGGTTTCATTGTTATGAGTGTATACAAATAAAAATAGACCCTTTACAGATTAGAATGATGTATT